>JAOCPT020498703.1:0-12381 GCA_026546935.2 Palythoa grandiflora
TAGGCAGCTAATACCATATTTATAAGGTTCAATTTAATGTATTACTTTCTCTTTTATTTTTTTCTGGTATAAATAAAATGTTGTTGCTGTTGTTGTTGTTGTTGAAGGGTGTGAACCTATTCAAGAAGCAATGGTAAGGAACAGTTTGGCTTTTGGGAGGAGTGGGGTTGAAAATGATTTGAAGTTTGAGTTTGGTATATCTTGTGATATCAACTCCTTGAAGTTTTGCCACTCATAATTTCTACGTTTTCTCAAGTGAAGCTGATTTTTGCTTTTATGCCAATCAGTTCTTGTCCAAACTTTTGTGGTTCCGTATGAAACCACATCCATTTCAATGCTTTTAGGCCTTCTCTCCACACTAACACTCTGAGCATTTTCAGCGAAATCGCATCCAGTCAAAGCTTCAGAGGGAAAAAAATGGGGATTCATTACTCCAAAGTCAGAAATACAGGGGTCTAGCACCCCATTAATATGCATTTCTCTCACTGGAACCCACAGTTCAAACAACAAACAATCTAAAAAAGTAGAGGAAGGAGAAGTGGAATATTTTTAGTTAAAAATTCTGAACATCGGCAAGGAAATGTAGCAGTCTCACTGGGTAATTAGTTGTCAGTTACCTAAAGCATGCAGGGAACCCAAAAATAAGATAAAAACAATTAGATAAAAATGCCGGCCTCCCTTTACTTTTTAAATCATATATTAAAGTCTTAAAATTTGATTGGTTAAATACTAGACATGACTAATAATAGTTGTGGTTCCACTAAAGGTTTCTAGCCTCAATGAAGCAATTAGTTACCCTCGGTAAGACGGTTTCTGAATGGAACCGCCATAATCCGTACTATCCGAGGTGAAGTTTCTATGGTTACATCAAAAAGCCGAAAGGACTTTCCCCACGACAGTTTTCGAGGCGAAAAGGTTGCTTAACGAGAAGACCGAGTTGGCTCTACCAATCACGGTACGGAAACATAATTATCCCTGATAGGAACTCAGGAAATTGCTTTGATGCCCACTGTGAATGAACGTGAAGTAGATGTATTGACGAAACTCTCAATTTCTCTTTCCACCAGAAGTCCAGTGCTCTAGATCTGTTATTTAAGAGAGCCTGAAACCAGTTCTGTGGTCGAGGGAAAATCTATGCAAAAGCTAGGCCGTCGGCGAACGCCGAGTTGGCGCCGGTATCGATACAAATACAATTAGAAAGCCCTTAGGGTTTGCAAAACGCGAAACTCATTTTTTCTTCACCGAGCCCTTTGTCAAATAGTTTGGTCAACCTTCGCGAGAAAAAGAGTGGAAAAACTGGGTTAAAGAGGACGAGCTCGCTGTCTGTGAGAATCATGTTTACAGACTGAAATTCCCGCTGAAGTTTTCAACCCGTGTTGACTGATGACGCAAAACAAACGTTTCATTACGGGCTGTCTTATTTTAATGGAACTGTTTATAACTGTATCACCGCGGGTAACCGTGAACCAAAGGTAAAAATCCAAGCCAAGGCAGTTTACCTCGGTATAAGCACCGAAAATAACCCAAGATGGACTCTAGTGGAACCACAGCTAATTTATCATACTGCAGACAGAAATTTTGGGTACCTTGGAGAAACCTACATGGGCATATCAGTGTATAGAATGTATTGAGAAACCTTCCCACCATATTTCTACAAGGAAGTGTTTTATCTATCTTCAAATAAAGAAAGGAGAAGGGGAAGATTTATAGTTAAAAATTCTGGACACCTGCCAGGAAATGTAGCAGTCTTACTGGGTCATTAGTTGTCAGTTGCCCAAAGCATGCAGGGAACCCAAAAATAAAACAAAAACAATTAAATGGAAATGCCAGCCTACCCCTACATTTCTACGTGACCTTAATTTATCATACTGCAGGCAGACATTTTGGATACCTTGGAACCTTCATGGGCATATCAGTGTATAGAATGTATCGAGAAAACTTCTCACCTTAATATTTTTACAAGGAAGTGATTTATTTATCTTCAAATTGGCAGATTTTGAACCTGGTTGTTTCTGAAGTTTTGGCTCTGTCTTTTGCACTACTATCAATGTGATTGTGTAAAATATGGTCACAACTATGGTACCGACAATTGCCAGCCTGAAAATTCTGGAAGACCAACAGCAGCATGATGATTTGATATTCCTCATTATTCAAAATTGTTCGGGACTTGTAAGCTAGTAAAGAAATTAAAAGATCCTGTCAGTATCAATAAAAATATTTTTATTACTTTGTAGATGTTGGAGTGCAGCTTTATTTACGTACATTATCAGTTAGTGTCAGGCGTTTTCAGCGCACTTACAGAGGGCCTCGGCGATAGTTAGGCGTCTCGTGTAGTTATTCGTTTTAGTAGAAAGAATTCCCTTGAGTTTGAGAAGAAAAATTAAAGCAGTTAATTCCAGCTTGAAGTTGCGGTTATATTTATTAGTGAATTTATCTCCGGGAACCTCCACCAAAACTACCCTGTTACATAGATAAGAAAAGGGCTTAGTATGTGATAATATGGTGAAGATATAACCATGCGAAATCGCTATTTTTACAGAGAAATGTATGTTGGGGACAAAAATCTAAAATTTCACGATTTAACGGAACTGTATGTTCGCGAGTTTTTGGCCTACCACCATAAAAAATGTTAAATTTCATTATTTTTAGGGGCTCTTTCCACTGACATTGATTGATTTTCACTACTTTGTATTTATCAAAAGTTACGTATGCGTGGCATTAACCGTGAAAGGGTCTATTGTTTCTAACTTGCTCCCACAATGCAGATGCTTTGACGAAGGACTAACGCTCGAAACGTCAGCTTTTTCAAATCCCAACGGCGATGATAATTCGTTTATCAACATCACTTCAAGTTTGTATCTATTCGCCGACGCATTGAATAGTTTTTTAAAACCTAATTACTGCTAGTTTAAGATAGTTTTATATTCTGTAGATATGGTTTTAAGTGTAAATAGTGTAAACAGCGTCTGAATTTTATTAGAAATAGGCACTATAAAAACGTCATTATTTATTATATCATTTATTACAGGTAGCCTTTTGTTATATATGCATGTTGCGTTTTGTGCCATCTTTCCGCCATCTTTGGTTGACACACTCACAACAAAGTGCACGCAATTTTTTTTATGAGAACAACTTTATAAGAACAACGAGGCTCAAATTTGCCAAAATTTAAGAACAAGCTCAGCCTGAGGCTTGATAACTAGGAAAGTTTTTGTGGTAGAAATTGAAAAAACTTCGCGATACAGCATAAAACATAAAAAGATTCATTGTAAAAACTGTTTTGCTTTTTTTGCAATAAAAAACCGCACACATAAATAAGAACAAATTGTGGCTGAAATCGCCAAAAAATTAAGAACACCGAGGCTCGGCAAAATTTACTGGTTCTTATAAAAAGTAATCCATTCCTTGACTTGTTACTCATCGGCACGAGTAAAAACAATGCGAGCATGATTTTAAAGCACTCCACTGATACCAACCATGCATGTAGTTATGAAAATTTATTGTGAGTCACGATATGGATACGACAGAAAATGCCAAGGCTTTCCAGTGCGCAGAAACGAAACAAGTTGAATATTTTTTTTCTTTTCTTCCCAACTTCCAAAACGTTCAAAAACATTTGAACGAAAACTCTTCTCAATGTTACAGAGTACATCGGTGGTTCGTTGTTCTCTCGCTGGTATCCACGCGTCTCTGAATGCACGATATTGTGCTTTGCAAAACTGAATTTTGTTTAGTATCACGCCTACTGACTCATCAAACAGCTATAATTACACATTATAGTACGCTATTGTATTAGTGCGAGACATTTTTTTTTTCAATGCTTGTTTATATTTCCTTTTATCTTCAATATAAACCGCGTGAAGAAATATAAACAAATTAAGAACAATATTAATTTGAGGCTAAAGCCACCAAAAAGATAACATTAAACCTGGATAAAATTTACCAGTTCTTATAAAAAAAAGTATAGCCACATTCTGTATAGTATATTAAAAAGACAGCCTAAATATTTACTTTAATCGTAGCAAAGCTTACCTTTTTTCTCGTTTCCTCGTTACACAATCTTACGCGAGAACATGGTTTTCTCACTGCATGGGCTACTATTTATGCATGCAGCTTCATTGCAACGTGGTCACTGAATCGTAGCGTAAAATGATTCAAACTAAACGCATCCTATTTTCTAAGTTTTACGTCATCCGAAATTGCCCGGTTTTACAGGTAAAAAAAACTATTTTTCAAAACTAAAACGTTTGTTTCAATATTTTGATATTTCTCTAGCTGATTAGTATGCACGTTTGCGAGTGTTCAGAAAGTAACCAAGACTCTATTGTAAGACTTAATGAGAATTGTTCTTTCAACTCAGCGCCACTCAGTAGACAAAAACTGTCTTTAAAACTGGTATATGGTTAAATATATTTTTTAGAATCACTTTTATCATAATCGAAACATTTCTCCTTCCGTAACTGCTCAATATGGCTTCAACTGCAAGATCATTATGGGCATTGAAAAGGAAAAATGCTCCAGCAAACAATGAACGCTGTGAAGCAATTGGATTTTAGCGTGGGCGGTGCGAAGTAATTAGAGACACAAGCTGAACACCAACAAACATATTTTTTTTTATTAAATTATCTTCAAAGCACTTTTATTTCGTGTTTCATAAAACGCACCCGTGTCGTCTTATTGGAATAATTCGAAAGTACCTCGCATAAACTGATCAGAAGACTGATTATCACACATATTTTGAGTTAAAAGATATCCGCAGATTCAAAAACTTTTGTATATCAAAAGAAAAGAAAAAGGAATTGACAAAAAATAACTTAATCGTCAGAAACGTTTTAGTATTTCCATTTTACACTGAAGATTCAAATAATCTTCACACGCGGTTGCGAATAGTTTTTACCCTTCGTCCATTCTTTGTAAAAGTTTTAACAGCATTTTTATTTTGACAAAAATAAAATTTAGGAATCGGGGACGCAAAAATCTACTGAAAAATTTTGTTGAGCTGTCCCCTTAATGTTTTGTTTATATGGCCACTAAGCTCTTAACAATAAAAAAAAAATCGAAAGCTGTCAAATAACTACAACCTGGCTTAGGGCGCAATATATATTCTCTATTCTTATTCATTCGAACAACATATAGAACAAGTTTTGTTTTTAATTTCTGTGTATATATTTATTGCTGAGTATACAAAACATAAACAGCCTCCACTAACCAATAAAACGTTTTTTAAAAAAGTGTTTATTGCAGTTTGTCACATTTACCGCCACGAGTAATCTTGAGTTGAGTTTGAATAATAATTTGCTTTCATGTCTTGAGAGTAAAAACTTAAATAATAAAGCGATGCAAAGTGAGAGTTTGAAAAGACATGGAAAAGGATAATATCTGAAACACGAATCGGAGTGACAGAGAAAAACGTTATTTTGATGATTAGTATAGGTATTAGGTAATCACAAGACTTCGAGTTCAATTTGGAACTTGAATTTGTACGAGTGGGCCGGGTTTTTCAAAAAGTATCAAAATTGCATGAGCCCGTAGGGCAAATGCAATTTGAGCTTTTTAAAAAACACATGAGTGCAAATTATTTCAAAATTAAACGAGAAAATTTGTGTAATTACGTGATACATAACAAAATTGCAGAGCAAGTTGTATAAACAAACGTAGTTCTAATAATTGTTTAATAGTTGAGTTTCATATCGGTAAAATAGGAACCAACATCCAAGTTTTACAAATAATAATTGTAATCGTAGTCGTAGTTGTAATCGCAAACGTAATCGTAGTCGTAGACCTAGTCGAAGTTGTAATCGTAGTCGTAATCGTAGTCGCAATCGAAGTCGTAATCGTGTCATAGTCGTAATCGCAGTCGTAGTTGTAATCGTAGTTGTAGTCGTAGTCACAGTCTTAGTCGCAATCGTAGTCGTAATTGTAGTCGTAATCGTAGTCGTAGCTGTAATCGTAGTCGTAATCGTAGTCGTAGTTTTAATCTTAGTCGTAATCGTAGTTATAATCATAGTCGTAATCGTAATCGTAGTCGTAGTTGTAATCGTAGTTGTAATTGTAGTCGTAATCGTAGTTGTAATCGTAGTCGTAATCGTAGTCGTAATTGTAATCGTAGTCGTAATCATAGTTGTAATTGTAGTCGTAATAGTAGTTGTAATCCTAGTCGTAATCTTAGTCATAGTCGTCCTTACTTTTTATTGTTTTTTTAGCCAATTAGCATTGAGTAATACCCGCACCGTGTTACCTTGTTTTTGCACTGTATTACCTAAAAAATGCACTGTTCCTCAGCCAATCAGAATCGAGTAATTTTTTCATGTATATTATTAATAATGTATTAGTATAAATACACAGGTGATCATACAAAATCGTGCGCGCTGATTGGTCGACAAACTCAGACTATCACTCGATAATCACCTCCAACGATTATCCAAAATGGCTGCCTGCGCACTTTCGCTTGAAGTAATATTTTTCCTCGTTTTAATTGTGTCTTTTTTCCGTTTTGAAATAATCACCAGTGTAATTATACTAAAACAAATAGTCACCTCAGGCTCCGTGATTATCGGCGAATAGTCACCTTGATCGACTTCGTCTCGATGACTATTCGCCGATAATCAAGTCGCCTTGGGCGACTAATCAGGGAGCTTAAGCATCGACGATGACAACGCCAAGGACGACGCCTAATAAAAAATGAATTTATATTTTACAAGCGAAATTCGCGACTGTCTAGATTTGCTCGGTTCGCCAATGGCTGTAAAATCGTGTCTTAAGCCTACTACACACGTACCGATTTTTTGTCGGGAAGCCACCGATTTTTCGTCGGCGAAAGAAAATCGGTGTGTGTGTGCTGGTTCCCGACGAGTATCCGACAAGAATTTTCGTGGGCGATCAGAATCTGGCATGTTTGATTTCAACGTTATTAAATCACATGAGTCAGCAGCTAGATTCAAGATGGCGGAGCCAGGATAGGAAATTGTTCTGTTTCGTCTCTTCGGGCGTCGCTTTCGCCTCAGTATCATGAAAAGAAGGAATGATACAATCTTTTTCTTATTTGCTGAAACCATTTCCGAAACGTTTTAGTTTAATTTTCCATCGCTTCTTTCAAATTTAAAACATTTTAGTGGCACTCCGCTGAACCCGACAAAAAATCGGCTCGTGTGTGGCGAGCTCTTTATCCCGACAAAAAATCGGTGGCTTCCCGACAAAAAATCGGTACGTGTGTATAGTAGGCTTAACAACGACGGCGTTCAATTCCAAATGGAAATATGAAAAATCAGCCGTCATCGTTCAACTTTTGATGCCCATCCATTCTAACATGCCGTACATGCACAGTTTCTTGTTCTTTACTCTTCTGTGCTCGGCTATACAAAAGTCTAAGTGCAATCTTGTTTTGCGAAGTTGACGTTTTTCTGAGTTTTCTTTCCTTTGCACGTGTAAAGAATCCTTACATAGTTGGGTTTGCGGATTAGACGGCCTTTGATTTTTTTTGGCAGTAACTCGTACGCAAACAGCTTCTCACTCCTGATACCCTTCCAGGCCCGGATTCCGGTTTCTTCAAAGCGAAAATTATGGAAAGCGCTAAAATTGTCCAATTTCTTGATCTCCAGGTTTTTGCTTGACTCATTTACAACGGATGCACTATTGATTGGGTGCTTCTGCAGAGCTTGTCTTACGTCGGCTGCAGTGAGAACATCGTGGCCTTCGCTGCAATACTATCGAATGGATGACTTCATTGGGCATAGCATCCTATAGCAAATAACCATTTCATATTAGGGCTCTGAGTAATCATATACCGTATTTTCTCGAATAAACGCTGCGGCGTTTATTAAATTTTTCATGATTTGGGTGCGGCGTTTATTCGAGGGCAGCGTTTATTGAAAATGCTGCATGTTTATTTCTTTAAACAACCAACTGTAACTTTACTTAAAAAAGTAGAAAAAATGATACAGTTCTTTGTCTGGCTATACCGATCAAGCTTTACAGTTTTAAACTACAACTTTTTGTGCTCGTAAACGCGTAAGAAATTAGATAAAATCGATGTTGCGGATTTTTGTCTGTGCTTTTCAAAATTTAAACTTACAATTTTTAAAAACAACTCCGCTCTGCGCTTGTAAAAAGCGAACCTCCTAAATTCGATATTTCAATTTGTTGTCTGTTCCAGGGTGCGGCGTTTCATTAATATTTTGGCTCTCAGGTGCGGCGTTTATTCGAGGGCTGCGTTTAATCGAGGAAATACGGTAATTAAGACCGTCAAAACACAGAAAACAGAAAGAAGAGGAAGTTCTTGTATCAACATTTGATCCCAAAGTGTAACATCCTCATGATAATTTGTTTGCATAGTGGAAACTTCAAGAAGTTGACGCTCTCATCAAAATTACTGTGATCGGCATAGCCTGAGTAAGAAAATATCTTATCAAATAAATATATTTAAAACCTTTTAAGATTTCAACTATGAATTTAGGCAAACCTTTTCAAGGTCTCGAAAATATAAAATCAAAATTAAGACTTTTTGAAACTTTTAAAGGACCCGCGGGAACCCTTTTACTATGACAGTATCACCTCTAAAAGTGCAGCGCGCGAAGTCCATTCGAAAGTTTCGGAAATACAAAAGTATCAAATGGATGGGGAAATACTAACAATATTAAGGTGCATATGAAGGAAAAATTTTTTTTGGTGGTTAAAAACTAGGTTACTTTTAGATTCAATATCTGAAAAAATGTTTGACTACATATTTCATTACTGGGTTGCCTGTGGGCAATCCAGTTCTAAAACACCTGTTTATTTTTTGTCCGCGAGAAAATGCAATTCTTGCGCAATACTACATATATGGTTCACAGGCTCATATCTGGAATTTGTCGCCGCCGTGTCATGGAAACGAACTATAGTTCTTCGTTTGCCCCATGTCATCAAATGTGCTCAAATTTTAATATATATCAAGACAGCGTTGGTGGGTTATGCATGTGGGATTTGATTTTCTGCGTGACCTGTTAGCCGATTATGTCTCTTTCTTTGCTTCTCAACCTTGAATCATCGGCAAAAAATTATGTTGCAAATGCTATAATAATTTATAACGGAGTTACACAGAAATCAGGTTTGGATCACCGATCGGTTTGCTAATATATACAACTTTTTGGGCAAAGAAGCCAAAGCGATCGCCGATTGTATTCAGCTGTGACATGCCAGAATTTGATCGAGTAAAGCTGATAAATGCAAGTCTTGAAAGTGGAATGTTTTCAAAGGCAAAGCACTCAGTATACCTATGGACGGCAGGCTAATAATCGCCGATTGGTTTTAGCTGTGACATGCCAGAGTTTGAGAGAGTAACTAAAGCTGAAATGCAAGCTCGAAAGTGGAATGTTTTCAAAGACAAAATACTCAGTTTCCTATATAGCCTAATAGAATATGGATCGGTTTGCCTACAGTTTGCGTAAGTCGCAACTGATGAGCAACAAGTGAAGTATTTAAACCTCGATGGAGATTTCTCTGCCTTTCATGCATCGCTGACATCAGCTATAAATTATTTAGGGTTTGCCCACTTACATAAAAATGATTTCTACATTTCTTGCTAAATTTGTAGTTATATTCTTATTACTTTTGGGACTTTCTCTTGCACAAAATAGCTAGGAAATTCTATACCTTTTTGGCTATAAAATGAAGGGTGGAGTTATGAGTATACGGCAAAATTGGTACTATTTGGAAGAAAAGATCAAAGATATATGGCAGCCAACCCACTGCAGGCTCTTTGAGCCTCTTGTTTACCCTGTAGTCTAGATATGGTCGAATCCAAAATAAAACAAAGATGGTTTTAAAATATAGAATGAGAAAAATAGCTTTGTATAGAAATCAAAATTATCATGGCATGTGGTGCTCCATCTGGGAGATATGGAAATGCATGGGGTTAAAAACCGGAGACTCCCGGATAATCCAAGAGAGTTGGTCAGCATGCAACCCCATCAATTCAAAATGTGAGAGATTTTTGCATGAGTAGACCATTTATGACATTATGATACGATCTTTATGGTTATAAATACAATTTAAACCCTCCAACTTCCAAGGAGGAGGGAAGGGTGAAAGGGCCAACACTGTAGCGTTCCATTAGTAGATTAGTTTTGTAAACTATAATAGGACTTTGAGTTTTGTATCTGCTGACTTTGGTTGACAAAGCTCTGCTGGAACAAATTTTGGATGGGGGGAGATCGAAATGACCCCCCTCCTTGGGCTAATTTATTTGTTATGATAAATAGCTTGGACGTCCCAGGGTTAAGTAATAGCAAAAGAGAAAGTTAAAAAATCGAACTTCAAGAATACAAAATTCTGCAAAGTAATTGTTGTTACAGGTCTGAGAACCGTTTCCTGGATCTTGGGGGATCAAACAGACAAAATACTCAAAATCTTCTCCAGCAGTGTTTTACCTGACCCACTGATCACAAAACTGCATTAACCATCTGAACAAGTTTGGACTATAAACCTGTGCCTACACTTTCTCCATACAAGCTAGTTTCCTTTCTTCATTCTTGCAATTTCCAGTCACATGTCTTAGAGCAATTAAGTTCAACTTTTGAGGTGCATCTGAAAAAACCTAGTGACCATATTGGGCACAAATTTTGAGCCCAGTTACACACCTTTTTCTCCTAAAAGAAACAGAAAACTATTCTAGAAGTTTCTAATAGAATGTGAAGCTGCAAGCTGACTTTAATGTGCTATATTATGAACAAGTGAGATAAAACTAACAGGCATCTGAAATGAGGAAAGCAAAGGAGACAGCTAAAGGTTGGGCAACTGTTACAATGTTTTGTAAACAATAATTTAAAAAAGAAATTTAAATACAAAATTATAATAAAACATAAAGTGGATCTTGGGAAAGTCAAAGAATGGAGTAATCAAGAAACACAGCATGTGAACATCAATTCAGTTGCAATTTCCCTCACTCTCACTGACTAAAGCACACATCAAAAACGGTTTCAACAGTTTTATTAATTTTTTAGTTGGATTATTCACTGTCCTGCAAAAGAAGAAAACAAAAATTAGGTTTAATGGAATCAGTACACAATATACTGGAAAATATTGAATTAGGTTTAATGGAATCAATACACAATATACTGTAAAATATTCATAATTAGGCCCATTCCATACTAATGCATTTTCATATGGATCTGTTTTTAGTAACATCAAAAACACATTGATCAATCCACATTCACGTTACCTTTTTCAACTGTCCACACTAAAATGCTTTTACACTCAAAAATGCTGAATTGGGTATGTGTGACATAAGATAAAGTGCACGTGCTCAAAAAACCGTCCATGTTTGATTTCGCATAGTCACAATGCCTGAATATCACTCACATGATTTGGTTAACATAGTTGGTTTCAATTCAATGCATTTTCAACTTTACACAGAAAGACGCTACCAATGTGTTTCATTTGGATCTACTTTCAACAGCATTTTCACATTGATGTGGTTTTGCCAAAAATGCTCAGCATCTTTGTGTGACCAGAAGGTTCAAACCAAAATGCACTGGTGTGGACAGAGCCCTTACAATATGTATGAAAAATCTCAAAAATACTTGGATTAAAGACAACCGAAAACAAAATTCTAGGAATTTTCCAAGGTATCAAAACAAACCTCCAGGAGCTAAAATTTTAAAATAATGATGCCAAATACTAAAAAAATACATGATATAAGTCATAGCCAATAAATTACATTCTTGTACACACTTACAATTTTAATCATTTTCTTTTCAAAACCCATTTTTAAAAACCTGTGATTTGTTTGATTTTGCCAAACATTTGTCAAATTTAAGGAAATTGTTATAACCGAGGAAGAATTCCAGGAATTTTCCTGGGCCATGGAGAAAAATTTTAAATTTCCAGGAGTTTTCAAGAAATTCCAGGAACAGCGCAAACTCTAAAATAGTTACTTATCCCAGGGCTCAAAGTTGAGCGATATTTCCAGGCACACTTGTGCAACTAGTTTTCAATTTTATAGATACATAACCTAACTCTTAGGCACACAGCTGAAAATCTTAGATGCACCACACTTACAAACACAGTTTGTACTTCCACAACACTCAACAATACATGCATATGTGAGGAAAGATTATTGACCATATAGATTAACAATTGAGCAAAGTTCAACAAAAACAACAGTAGAATGAGCAAAACAAAGATTTTTTATTATTTTTAGTTTAGGAAAAGGACTCTAGTGCTTCACTAGCTTATTTTAACCCTTTCAGCCCAGAGCAATTTATCAACATCTAACTTCTCCTTACATAACTCATAGCAAAACAATAAAGCTGGTAATGAGAAATAAGACATTGATCAAGTGGAATTAACTGTAGAAGTTAAAAAGATAAATTCTCCCAAACTGCTTATACAGAAAGTATGGAGCTC
>JAOCPT020498807.1:0-5000 GCA_026546935.2 Palythoa grandiflora
AATTTGAATTTCAAACCTGAAGAAGGCTAGTTTGGCTAGCCGAAATATAGTATTTTTGCTAAATTTTATACGTCGTGATGACTTTTTATTTAATATATCACAAATTTGCAAAGGAGTTTCCGGTCAGACACCTACAGGATATGCGCGTGACCAAATATCAGTAACTATTTGTTTTTGCATGTTTGATATTTTTCTTTCATAGTTAACGTCAACTCCCCTCATCAGACATCCCCACTACTCCTCCGGCTCTACTTTTCATGGAGACGGTGTAAACGAATCACCTTTAATACAGAAGATCTATTTTTCTCACTTTAGGATGAAAGTAAGTCGTGCTGAATCACTGTGTCAGGTGACATGACACAATATCGTGAAATATGAGGCGATTGGTGGTCATGGCTGGAGGCGTTACGTGTACTATATATAACTTATCAATTGTTTATGTTAACGTATAAGGTCATTCGCTGGAAGAGAGAGTGAACGTTTCAGTCTTTGGGCTAGGGACGCAGAAGATATTGAAGATGACATTTAGAAGACGATTGAAAGGTACTGGTTTTATCTTTAAAATAATTGTTACTGTTGGTACTGTAGAGAACTTTTAGAAGGAAAAATTAAGGAGTCAGTTGTTCAGAATTAGTTTTACTTTTGGTAATTAATACGGAATGACTGTGTCTGTATATGTACCAGTACATACTACAGGCGAGCTAGCGCCAAACGATGCAGCTGTTAGCATTTGGAATATACTTATTCAATCGTGCACAACGCAAGTTTTGAAGACAAGGTATCGTCAGTTTTTAAGATTTGACGGCCTTATTTTCTCAGTTTCTGTGATTTCAATTCTAATGCTGTGCATTTTGCATTTGTTCGTGGATGGTAAAATTTACTTGATCGCTCTCCCCAATCTCCAAACAATGAAACCAGCTGCTTGAAAGTGAGGCAATGTGTGACCACGCAAAACAATATGGCGGCCGCAGAAGAATTTCAGGATCCATCATTTTCAGATCTAGATCTCAGTGAATTTACAGAGGAAGAGAAGGTCTCAATTTTAGCTGTCATGTATAAGGCAAAAGTTAGTATCGTAAAGGAGAGCTTTATTTTAATGACCTTTGTTCTCTAATTATTTATCTTTGTAAAGATACCAGAAAAATGAGTCTGTCACACTTGTATTGCTTCTTTGATTTTATCAGGAGTTTAGAAGACAAGAAACAGACAAGTTCAGGTTCGTAAACTTTTACAGTTATTGTAAATAGTAGTCAAATTTGTGAGTTAATTATTTAGCATCATCTGAAGTCTATGCTTTTAACGAGTGACCAAAATAGAAATGAGTCTTTGTAAGTGTATTAATTACAGCAGTCGCGTGTCTCGGAGGAATCTGTGTTGTACCCGATACAGTCTGCGTTTTCCTAACTGCAGGCAACCAATGGAAGGTCAGTTAAGCAAATGGACGAATCTGATGAAGGGTTGGCAGTATCGTTGGTTTACACTGGATCCAGATTCTGGAGTGTTAGATTATTATGTGGTAAGAATCCTTTCAAATTATTTACACGTTATCCGGTTGTATTCCGTAAAGTTTGTGTTGCGCGAGAGTGCTTCTGTGAATGCAGAAGTCTCTCACAGTAGTATGACTCTTCAATTAAAGGAAATGAAAGCATCATAAGTTTTCAAGTAAAGGAAATAAAAGAGTGAATAATTTAAATTATATTATATTATAAATTATTATCGCCAGGCACAATATGGCAAGCGCTCCCTTCACCACTTGGGGTCCAAGCTCTGGGGAAAATTACCCTCAGACTTGAGGGAAGTTAACTCTTTAAAATGTTTCAAAAACAAAATGCGTTCTCTAGACATACCAACACTAATAGATAATGGCTGCAAAAACTGTCACGTTTGTAATTCATACAATTTTCTTCTAAATTTGTAAATATTATTAATAGTTATTTTAAATTATCTTCTGTATTGATACTTAAATCTAAACTTTTTTAAATATTTTAAATATTTTTACTTTAATTTCATTAATTTATTTTGTGTCCCCTAATTAGTATAGGTTTTTAACCTAAGCTAGAAGGTTTTGACACTTTAATAAAGTTATTATTTATTTATATTTATTTATTTACTTATTTATAAACACCGGTGGTTGGGACGTGCTCGCTTGGTGACACAAAATGGCGGTATTGTCGCGAGGATAATTCTTGCTCGGATAGTCTTAACTGAACAACTAAAAAACATGGTGAGTTCAAACTGGGATTTTTCGATGCTATGATTAATATCCCCGAGTCAATACTATGTTTTGAAACGTTAAACACAAAGCAAGGGAGCAAAAATAAAACAAACCGTTCATGGGTGAAAACCATTTGCGAGTTCTCACCCACCGCATCTGAGCTACAAATACTCTAGGACTCAAACTTGGATTTTCCAATGCAAAATTTATCAATTTTTCTTCACTAGGAAGTTGATCGTACAAATTTAAGAATTGACCACAAAAAAGATTGAAAAACCGTTGATGGTCAGGTCGCGCGGAAAGTCCCAGACATCAGGTTCATTACTGGCTGAATAATAAAATAATGAACCATGACTTGTGTGGCTTTCCATCCAAAGCAAGCGTGTTAGTTGTACCACGTGACATTAGGATGAAACATTATTATCATTTCGGTGAAACTCACATTTGATTGACCAATCAGATACGAGCTTTAACGAAGTACGTCCTTACTGAGAAAAGTAGAATTGTATTTCAACGAATGTCACCATTCCTGCATAACTTTGTAAAGTCAGATAGAGCCCGTTCCGGCAATATTTCGGAATGTCGATATCAGTTGGTCTGACGTCGAATTATCGATTTTGTTTACATCTGATAGAGTGACAAATTTGCAGCAATAGTCGCTCCTACGCTTCGCGTATCCACGACTAAAAACGTTGTCAACCAAAAATATAAATCTAATTCCTTTTATTTTATACATTTTTATCAGGTTTCACCGCATAATTTCTCACTCTGTCTTCGTGAAAGTTCAGAGTGTTGTTTTGATTAATTTTTGGCTTTGGATCCCACAAATTTTCAACACCTTCAGTTCCGCTGACTAGAACAAAATATTTTAGGAATTTACCGCTACGTTCCAAATTCTTTGATGTACCGCCGAATGCCGTGCAAAAAAGTAGTCGCTTCGGCTCATCTGTATTGTATTTCACAACAGCCGACTTCTAAATAATTTTCAAAAGCATCAATAGATACTTGGCTTTGACGCCATCTTGGAAGCTCTTTTGAATCTCTTGACGCCATTGTGCAGCTGGTGTTGTGAACACTGAAACATGCAATACTTACACCTGCAGTGTAACTGGAAGAGGAACTCAAGATTGCAATTTCAAATCCTATCCAAAAAGACCCTGTACGAAGAAACTAAATACTTATAAGAAGTACACTGGTTAAGCATGGTTCACACTTGCGACATAATGACATAAGATTTCAAAGGCTGTACAATGAGAAATCAAGCGTGAACGATAGTTGCTAAAAGCATTGTTTGCATTCGTCGTCTCAGTAAAAGAACCAAAATAATGGCTAACGCACTGAACTAGGACAGTTGACTCAGCCATCTTTAATTTCTTTGCTGGAAGTAATTTCGTTATGTTGGTGTTTACATTTGCGTCATAAGTCGCATAGACTTTTTGTGTCATTATGGGGTTATGTCGTTTACATGTATGTCATTATGTGGCAAGTGTGAATCAGGCTTTAATGCACAACATTGGCCGCGCAATGACGTCACAAAATTCAGAAGAGGTTACAATCAAGATGGCGGTGTCCAAGATTGCTATACAGTTATCGCTGCTTTCAAGAATCATTTCTCCGCTGTTGTGCAAGATATAGTAGGTTTCACGGTAGCCGACGCCATCTTGCAAGTAGGGCTAGAATAATCGAGTGGACTAGGGCGAGTAGGACAGAAGCGTCAAAATTTGCTTCTCTCTGGGCAGATGCCAATCAGAAGACGAAAATTATCATTTCGAGGATTTTCTACACATGACATTAAGCTCTCTACAAGATTACTTAGCGCTTAGAGGACTTTCAAAATCAGGTAATAAAGCCGAACTCGTTGCAAGAGCGTTTGGCGCCTAGGAGTTGAAAGCACCTATCAAATATACACAAGAAAAGATATCTGAAGAACTCCTTGATGGAGACGAGGTAGATAAGCCAGATGAACATTCTGTATGCTGTGAGGAATGCAATGTTTGGTGGCGTTGGGGTTGTGCAAATATAACTTCAGAGAAGCAAGTTGAGGGTACTTTTGTGTGCCAAGTTGTGTGGTGGATATGGCTTCTTTGTGTCTGCAAGACAATGAACTAAGTGATGAAGATATTTAATTTTAACATCATGTACATGGGCAATAAGCTATAACATCACATCTTTGTTAATACCCAATATATCAAGCAATTAGAAATTTAGATTTATTTTTTTGTGATCTGAAGGGTATGTGTTTTATTTGAGTTGTCCGAAGGTGTGTTAAAATATTGAGCATGTAGCCCATGCTCTGACTGATGAAAACCATCTACCATAATACTAAGGTACATGGGTTTCGATGAAAATAAATGTTCATCTGCATAGGTAAAAGCATTTCACAGTTTTGTTGCACTTTTTGACATTAAACTATAGAACATGTTTTATATAACCATATTTATAAAACATTAAAAAGAAAAAAGCAAATAGCCCTGAGTGAATGTCCGGCCGGGAATCGAACCCGAGCCTCCCACACGGAGACTGGCGCCTTACCAACTAGGCTAACCAGGCGGTGGTATAAAAACGTGAGCAAAGCCTTAGCAAAAACGTGAGCAATAGCCTTAGCAAAAGCGTGAAAACTAGCCTTAGCAAAAGCATGAATACTACTAGCCTTAGCAAAAGCATCAATACTAGCCTTAGCAAAGGCATCAATACTAGCCTTAGCAAAAGCGTGAATACTAGCCTTAGCAAAAGCGTGAATACTTGCCTTAGCAAAAGCGTGAATACATAATAATAATAATAATCT
>JAOCPT020498879.1:0-20594 GCA_026546935.2 Palythoa grandiflora
CTACCCCATCAAATTTTATGTGATTTAGACTGAATTAGAGTAATTCTTTGGTGGCCGAAACAATAAAATCAAGTTCTGCTAAGTAAAGAATAGGAGTGCTGGAATACATGTTTCTAAATGCACTTTTATTGAGGTTAGTTCGATTCAGACTTAGTTAAAACAGTTTCACGCATTTCAAATTCTTATCACTTGCATTCTTAATCGCTGTTCAATTATCGCAGTTTCGTATTAAATCGCTTCCAACAAGTTTTGCAAAACAATTCATACAGAAATATTCAAAACTTTTGAAGCCAGAAAACAAATCAAACAATGCTAAATTTATATTGTATTTCTGCTTTATCTTTATCTACAGTGCTTTGCAAGTTTTCAAAGTAGTTTTCTTTTAGTTTTTGTGTTAGAACAAAGAAACTGAAGCGAAATATCAAGTGGAGTTTAACGACGCATAAAATCGACCACAATTTATGAGACGTTAGACGCTTCACTTATATTATTTCTACATCCAATGCGACAAAATGTAAACCTTCAAAACCCTCCCTTTGTATATAGTTTACGCAAAACGGATAAACACTGAGTAAACTGCTTCCTGCACCAACTTAATCAACTTGCCATCTTGGTGCCTACATTTTGGTAAATGACTGAAATGAAACAATAAATCTTGTTCAACTAAGTCAAAGTCTCAACACAAGTTCTTTATTCTTTCAATGCAATTGGAGTTTGAAAGGTCAAAGAATACCTAAAGATTGTGATTCGTTACAAATTTGTATTCTTTTTTTTCAAAACTAATATTTTTGAAAGCAAACAACTATATATACTAACAACTTGCACCAACAACTCATAAAATGGAAACCTGATATTCCTTTGTGCACATTCCTATTTAAATTGGCTTCGTTTGAATGTTTGAATGATGTGGTAATTGTACCATGAAAATTGTTGAATCATTAAAATGGGTGTGATATGTTCTTTAAGAAACCACTTTTTTTAAGTTATAGGGTGTTGCCTTATAAAAACATTTTAAGAATCCATCATACTGTAAAAAAAGAGAACACTCTTCTTTGTTTTAGCAAGTAATTAGGAATTCGATCCAATTGACTAAAAGCACCCTTTCGTAACAACACGATATCTGTGTATAAAGTGCTTCTATACAAGCCAATATATATACAGTTGTTAATTTAAGAATAGAGACAAATCAGGCTTGACAACAGTTAGTAGACGAAATAATATTCTCATCTGCAATTGCAAGTAACATCTCAAAGAAGAAATCTGATTTTTTGTTGCTTAGCCTATATTTGCACTCCAGATCTATAATGTTCTACTGTTGATTCAATAATAGATCATGCACAGAACCTTTTTTCATGTCAACAGTTTCGGTTTGGTGTATACGTTATATTTCTATATTTGGTTTAAAGTACCATTGTGAAATTATGGCGCTCAGATACTCGAGTTATTGGTTTTACTTTTGTTGTTGTAAATGTCTTCTTTTCTACCTATACTGCCTATACATGCTACTGATTTAGTGTTGGTCACTTTCTGCTCTACCCATTTCAATATTTCCAAGACAAATTTAGCTATTGGTACTGGGTTGTACCACCAACTAATCTTAGAAATATATATTTTATTTCAGGTGTGTTCTGTTAGATTATACCTCCCAGATGTACCGCAACAATTAGGGTGGGGACTGGCGAAGCAATGAATGTGACAATTCACCGATCAGCTTCATCTAATACTAGGGCTGGGTTTTACAGTGTATATTATATATACATTAAGTGTTTCAATGACAACCTAAACTGACGAAGGCTGAAAGTATTGCGACTAGTTTGATAATGAAGAAATTATCTTTGAAAACAGCAACATATGGCAAGTTTAGGATTGTATATATATGTGAGCATTAGCCTGGTGGTGAATCTTTGAAGATAGAACCCCTCGGAAACGAAAACCAAGTCAAACTACACAGTATTTCCTTTGATTGTAGAAGAAAAGACATGGTCGAATTTAAGGCTTAAGGAAACACAAAGTTTTTACGAGCAGTTTATGTATCTGAAGGATTTTTACCTAAATAACTCAACAGCAGCTGAAAGAGGACGACCATGTATTTCGCTTTTGTAACTGAAAATAATGAAGTCGTACTCAAAACTTTAACATGTTTTTATTGTTAAGGGAGAGCTAAATTATAATTTAGTGTAGACTTATTTGTAGTAACAAATGTAAATTTAGTAGTAAACGGTTTAGTTCCCACCCAGATTTGTCGTTAGATAACATTCACCCAAAAAATAGATTTCATTGTTAAATCTAACAGATGACTTTCTTATCTATGCTATTGACACCAAACTGGCGATTTTTGTTTGAAGAAACAAAGGAACTGTACTCCCTTTTCAAAAGATTCTCTTTGCAGTAGTTAAACAGAATGTTGTGTTCTTCGCACAGATGAAAAACTTTCCGTGTGGCAAGGTAATAGCGAAAATTGAACTTTCACCTAACCACTTAAGCAAACGGTACTCAGACCAGAATTCGCAATTTCCTTTTCCTTCTCTCCAAATAACTAAGTGGAAGGTTAACTACTCTTGTTTAAAAAGCTATTCTGTGAACCTCTTTCTTTTGTTGTTTCAGAGTTCTTCGATTGACAATTTCCTGGTAAAAATCAAAACTTTCTATAGTGTTATGGCAGAAGAGTGTCGTTTCATAAATGGTAAGAGACCTATTTTGAAAACCTTTTCCTGTGTCAAATCAAACTAGAACTTAATCTGGAAGAAACGATTGAAAAAAATTATAAACTCCTATTAAAAATATCATACCAGGTGCAGAGACCTTTTTGTAAACAATGCTTTTAACACCTTAGCTCCAACTCGTTTACGTGTTAGTGCAAAATAGGAATTCGTTATTTGTTTTAATAGCTATAGTTTCTGATTCAGTGCAACCTTTTTCTGCAGGTTTCTTCTTTTCAAAGTTGTATTTTATATATCAGTTACATAGTGCCTAAATTTAGAATTTGAACTTGTAGTTTATCTTAAAACTTAAAACAATACAGAAAAAGAGGCTTCTGCTCACTTGCCTTGATATATAATTGTTAACTAAGTTTGTTGTGACAGATGATGCTAAGAAACAGATTCATATCCTTTTTGTAACTCCAATTCGCGTCGTTTTCTTCAACAAATGATTTTTCCACGGTATTATAATGCATATTTTTCTCTAGGCTAATGATTAATGATTTAAGATTAAGAATTCTTGGTTTGAAGTGAATTGCGTTTGCAATATGTTTATCTGCTCACCTCAATAAATTTTTGAGTACTGGAGCGATATTGATATATGGAAATGGACACTTGACCACACATATCCAATATGACCGCTAGTAAAGAGTCGTTAGTATTCTCCCTTAGGCAATCGATCACACCTTACCACTTTCATTCGATATAATGGCTTTCTTTTTTCATCTTTCTTTGTATTTCAAGACAAAACTAATCCAGCGTTTGACAGTTTTTCAAGGATATTGAATACTTGTTTGACAATATAGAGACTGAATTCTAACGGAGCTTTTTGCTTTAACAATTACTAATATGAGTTTCTTTGATCAGCTCAATGTCCATGAAAATTTTGGTACATTTTGGTGCAAAATAGTAAATTGTGAAAAGAATTGACATATCCCCTCAAATGATATCCTAATTACAACTGTTATAATTGATTCATTTTGTCGTTTAGTCTTAGATTTCACACGGTACTTCATGGAGCAATTCACCCATAACGGTGTTCAAAGTGCAATTTTTTTGTTTAACATGTTATCGGCATTTTTCCCTAAAAAGTGAAAGAAAAGTAAACAATATTGCTCGTGTGTCTCTGTTGATTTACGTACTTCCCGGCTCACCAAAATACTCCAGACAGTAATATCTTGTTGTCTACTATTTAGTCAACAAAGTACTCTGTAAACTAAACTTTACAGTAATTAGACTCTGAGTTAAACAAGAGGTGATTTTTCTTTGCTATTCTATTCTTGTACTTTATGTATACTGTTCAGCAGTATAGCTGTTGGTGAATTTATTTTCTTTTGCTTTGAAACAGCTAGGTCGTTTAATTCTCTTTTCTGTTTGATGTATGAAATCCTCTTTAAATCTCAGCACAACTCTCACGAACCTTTGAACCCTGTCAAATATTCCTCTATTCTATTTACCACTTTCGTTGCTCGATACAACCTCAAAATACAATTTGAAAACAAATCCAATAATTCTGCAAGTATTTGATGTAGAAGGCTAACACGTGGAAATAAATAAGCCGGATTGCAAATAGATGCCCTATTGACGTCGCTATAATATATTGTACAGAACCAGGTTTTTCTAGTCTTATGACAGCAGCATTTAGGGAGAAAGCATACGTTTCACAGCATCCTATATGCTTTCCTTGTTATTTTTTATTTAACGCAGCCCACTTCAATGACCTTCTTTAAAATCAAAGATGTTTGCTTCATGAGTTCCATTTCCAACTATATGGGCTGTTGAGAAACATTCCTCATTGAAAATCCTTTAAGGGGAATGTGACCGTCAAAACCAACAATTAACATTTTTTTGGTTAGCAGTATTGGTCATGTTTCTTACCTATTGTTTTGAATCGGATGTTAAATTTACCTGGTTATAGAACTACGTATAGCTAAATAAACCATTTCCACTAACTTTTGTAAGATATTGTCAAGCAGTTTTCTTTTTTTGAAACCGTTTTTAATTTATTTATTGTTAACAAAACAATTTATTGAGCAGCATTTTCCTTGATCTACATTACATAGTGGGGTTTTAGATTCTGCTGTAATAGCTAGTATTAGGAATATCACAGTAATTTCATCCAATTGTAAAATGACAAAACAGTCGAAATTTGTGAAATTCACTAATATGGATGAAGATAGAGAAATAACTACTCAGTTCTTATAATTATTAATAAAGCAATAAGTACTAAGACTTAGTATCTATATACATTATTTTCAAATAATATATTTAAGAGTATATTTATGTATTGTTCTTTTTTTGTATGGTGAAGCCCACTATATGCTAAGAATGCAACATGCCAGGAATTATCTATTTATCTAGCTATCTATCTATCTATAAAGTCCATGATAAGAATCGACACTTTGACCTTATGCAACGATGCAAGTCTGCAAAGCTGGAGTCGGAAATGGGCAGTAAACACTTGTGGGTCAGCTACATGTTTGATTCACTCTTACTTTAAAAAGTAAGAAACATACTGCCTTCCGAAAAGTCACTTAACAGAAGTACGCCTGCTCCAGAAGTATTGCTACGTCAGTTCTGATCAAAAGACCCGTACCTTTGAAAACAGTTCATTGTTCTTTGTCATTTAGTCACTGAGTCGACAAGAAGTTGATTGTTCAATAGCAATACTACCTTTAACTTTACACAAGTATTTATTGATCTAACTTTAAGTTAGAGAGTGTAACAAAATTATTTCTGAAGAGATCGTTTTTTGTTGCTCTCTCTTTCTCCAGCGTATGGGAGGAACACGTCGACGGCCTTTGCAAAAAATCTTTATATAATTCTGTAAATATTATTGTAAATGTTATACAGGCTTTTCTGAAAAGCAGTTTTAATTGAATGTAAATGCACGGTGTTCAAATAAAGTTTCATCATCATCATCTCTCTCTCTCTCTCTCTCTCTCTCTCTCTCTCTCTCTCTCATTTTGCTGAATTCAAGATTGTAATCGCATCAACCAATCACACTGTATAGGGTTTGTGATAGTACACTGATTTCCACTAAAAATGCTAAAAATGATTGGTTCGGCATTTAAACATTTAATGGTACAAGAACGTCTTCTCTATCTAAGTTGAAAACATGTTTGAGTGACTCTTCAACAGTAACAAAGTTAGAGTAAATACTTTGTTTTTATGTAATTAGGATTCCGCGAAGGTCGAGGAACTATCGTTATGATCTTCGCCGTTCACCAGCTGCAAGAGAAGAGCATGGATCAACATCAAGGTCTGTACATGACCTTCGTGGATCTTGCGTAAGCCTTTGATACAGTTAGCAGAGAGAGTCTGTGGAAGATTATGATAAAGTTTGGCTGCCCAGACAAATTCGTGAAGATTGTCAAACAGTTCCACGACGGGGTGATGGCCCGAGTCTTGGACGACGGAAACTCCTAGAACCCGTTCGGGGTGACAAAGGAAGTCAAGCAAAGCTGCCACCTCACCCCGACCCTGTTCAGTTTGATGTTGTCTCGGCGATGCTGACTGAAGCCTTGAGGGAGTCTGACTTCGGCATCCCTATCAAGTACAGGTGTGATGGCAAGCTGTTCAGTCCCAATCGTCTGCAGGCCGTCACCAAGGGCAAAAAGACATTGATCAGAGATCTTCTCTTTGCGGAACGCCAAAAAAGAGCAAGAGATGCAACTGGAGATGAACAGAGTCTCATCCGCCTGCGACAACTTCGGCCTTACCATTAGTATCAAGAAGACCGAGGTGATGTTTCAGCTTGCCCTAGGAAACCCGTACCAAGAGCCTAGCATCACAGTATACGGACAGAGACTCCAAGCCGCCGAAACCTTCCCTTACCTTGGCAGTACACGCTCACGCTCTGCAAATGTCAACGCGGAAGTGACCAACAGGACCGCCAAGGCAAGTATCGCGCTCGGCAGACTCAAGAAGAACGTGTGGGAACACAAGAGTATCTCACAGGAAACCGAAATCAAAGTCTAGCGAGCGGTTGTCCTGTCCACACTGCACACTCCTCTACGGCAGTGAAAACTGGACCATCTACAGGCAGCATGAAAGAATACTCAATCACTTTCATCTTCGATGTCTTCGAAACATCCTTAACATCCACTGACAAGACAAGATCCCTGACACCGAGGTTCTAGAGAGAACAGAACTCCCAAGCGTTATTACCAGCTTGCGCAAGGTTCAAACACGATTGGCAGAGCATGTCTCCCGGATGCAGGATTTTAGGATCCCGAAGCAACTGATGTACGGCGAACTGAGCCAGGGCGAACGGACAGTAGGTCAGCGCAAGCGCTAAAAAGACTCCCTCAAAGCTAACCTGAAAGACTTCAACATTGACGTCGCCACATGGGAGAGCGCCGCTGCCGCCAAATTAGCCTGGCGAAGTCTTATCCGTAAGGGAGCCGAGCATGCGCTCTCAGAAGCTCAAAGAATGGACACCGCTAAGGAGAAACGCAGAACGCGAAAGGCACGAGCTGAAAATGCGGCCAGCACGCTCTGCATCCACTGGTGCCAAATCTGTGGGAGGGGCTTCCACGCCCATACTGGCCTTATCAGCCACTCGCGGCCACACCGCCCTGCTACCTAAGCCATCTGTTGTCATGGTCATATTCGATCACGAGTGGCGAACAACAACATGTAACGAAGCAAATAGGCAGCAAAGCAATTGTCGGAATACTAATAGGTCACCTAAATGCGTGATAATCTCTTATTTTAAAATTAAAACAAGAAAATTACTGGCGGCTTTTTCAAAAGTCCCTTAAACTAGGCCTGTTCCAGAAGTATCAAGAGAGTTATTTGAAAATTAGCACCCGTAACGTCAACAACCTGGATGTACATGTAAACACGAATATTGCTCTTTATGTTTATAAAAGTTACGTCTAAAAAAAGACGAATTAAGATCTAGAAACGCATTTTAAAATATCAACATTTTTGTATCTCATCTATTTCATTAAAAATTCATACAGTTTTCAAGATCATTCTTGAATATTTAGAGGAAGGCTGTAATAAATACATCTGAATGGACCTCTTCTCTTTAGTGTTGCATTTTGTGATAAATAACAGCTACCAAACTTAACTTTGATGGTCGATTTTTTTGTCTATTGTCATGAAGCCAGCAATAAAATTTCAATAGTATACGATGATTTGAGCATTCACATAAATACAAAAATTTGTATTTGGCATGAAACCTTGTTTTCGTGTACACTTTTTTTAATCCTCACTCAGCTTTCCTAGGCGTCAAGTGAAAGAAATTATTAATAGATTAAAAGATTTTGAAATTTTTACTACTGAATAAGTGTTGTATTTCTCTATACCTTCATGTAAAGAGAGCTAACCAGTCACAGTATGAGCATCTTATATTTTATCTAATTGAAAAGGACCTAGATTTTTAAAACTTTCTTAAGGAAAGTCCTTTTTGAATACATTTATATGAAATAAAAGACAGTTTAAAACACTTCTCGTACGCAATATTTCTTCTCATCGATCGGGTTTTTTTTTTTCACTTTTTACATTTGTACAAAAAGGCTGGAGTTTTTAAAGCAGGGATATACAACGATTGTTTGTGATAAAACAGATATAACTGAAAAGAGTCAGAAAATAACAGATAGAGAAGAGATTATTTGGCAAGAAAGGGTCCCTTTGGGTCGAAAATCTCTATCGTTTATAAATTATAAAAGATTTGAAATGTCTTCTATATACTTATTTAACGTGGAATATATCTAGTCCTTTATGTAGAGAAACATAGCTGATTACAGTATGGAGAATTTGTTTTAATTGACTAAACAGGATTTAATGGTTTAGATTTTTATAGCCCTGTTTTAAAGGAAGGTCTATTTGATTAAAATCATATGAACTTTTCTTGAATACTATACGGGGACTTCCTAATTCACAACAGCAAAAAAGTTTTTTGTTAAACAAACCCGTCTCCTTCATGACTGAATGAGTCAAAAAGAAGAGGAAACGCAAGCTCCTAGAATGAAGTTTCAGTTCGAATTAAGCGTTGCATTAGTTTTTTAATTGTTGGGAAAAATGTAAATTTCGGAGAGCCAAATTCTTTGTTACTAATATCATAGAGGTTTAAAATTGAAACACACAAATCTGAACCATACTTTAGCGTAATTAAACTAAAGCGAAGCATTTATGAAATTGGCCATGGAAACAGTCACAAATGATCTATCCCAAACCCATACCTGATGTCTGAATACATACAGTTGAAAGTCAGTTTCAAATATTTATTTCATTATACTGAAAAGATAAATTCATACCGCAGAGATCATGAATAACATTTAACATAATAAACTTTAAGGGTGTTGATAAAGTTTTTCTTTCCACGATCAGCCACTTAATTAGATCCCACAGCTTGCCGGCCTTGTAGATACGTGCAGATGTTTTTACGGATACATCGTACTGATTATTCAAACAATGATAAATGGAAGATGCGGCTAACTTTTAAGTGTATCGGAAGTTAGGCTACGTTCTGACTGCAAAGAATGTGAAAAGTAATTGCAAACGTTAGACGGAAAACGTGTCAAAATGTATTTCAGTGGAAAACACTTAATGCCTAATGGATTTCTATGAGTTTTTTTACCAAACAATCCTAATACACAATGTTTGCTTTGTTTGGAGTAAGTGTTAGGGGACGAAATAATTCGTTTGCTATGATAGTTAACTTGGCCATGCATCATGACGAACGGATCTTTGAGTGCCTTTGGTTTGGAGGAGAATTTCCTCGATAGCTTCCAATGTCAGTTGCAAGTATTTGAAAATATGGTTAGTCCGAACTCTTTTTTTCAGAACTACAAAACCATAAAGACTTATAACGACAGACGGAAAGTTTACGGTTAAATTTGAAAGCGTAAACTTTATTTGAGTCGGCGCCTGTTCATGAACCACGTGTAGCTTGCAATACACAAAGACTCAAATGCTTTGTTAATCTAAATTATCAATTCCTTGATAGAACAAATCGTAAAATATAACCATATATGTTTATCATTGATCATTAAAAAAAAGAGTTAATTTAAAAAAGTCTTCTGCAACGAAAACTCATATCTAGTTAATAAAATATATTGATTCGCAGTCATATGAAAATAAAATCGAAACTGTGTGCAAGGGAATCTCGCGAAATCTTAAATCGCGTCCTTAATTCCACAGTAATTTTGTATCAATCATTTTGCCGCTAATGAAACCAGCATATTCAGCAGGTGTTAAGATCAGTCTAATTTGGATTTACTAATGCCCGTTAGCATAAATACTATTAGAAACTTCCTCTTGTTGTTGTGAGCACTTTACGAAAAACCAAATAGCGAAGTCTTTGGTTCTAAGTAATTTTCAGTGCAGCTGGTTCGAAATCATTTTATGATTTCAAGGTATTTATGAGTTATAGCCAAAGGGTTTGAAAAAGTAGTTATGGAACAAAATGAAATTGGTTAATCGCGGGGTAATCTTAAGCGTAACACTTAATTTTAACTTTGCCTTTGGTGTTTCGTCTCACAGCTGCTCAGTAAAAGCTGTTGAATTTGTTATAAATGGTAAAATACGATTCGATACATACCAATTAAACTTTATTTTTATGAACGAAACAAGCTGAACAAAACGATCTTAAAATATTCTCGAAACTGTTTTCTCTTCTTCGCTGCAGCAAAATATTTTAATAGAGTGATGACTGATGTTCCCATGGCCTTGTGTAGCTCAAATTAACACCCTCATTTAAATTATAATAAATTCCGATTAATGAAAAGACAAGTTTTCGAAAATCTGCAATGAAATAATCAAATTTCCACTGCAATAATTAAAATTCTATGTTTTCAAACGTTTAACCGGCACAAGCGATAGCTTTGTCAAACTATTTTAAGTTTGATACTATAGTGAATAGAATTCGAAGTCCGTTTTCCGTGGCTAGAAGTCAATTTCATTAATAAATGACATAAAATGTGATACTTTCAGAAAAATTCAAGAATGACGTTTTCTTTCAGTATTTGAATTTTTCACACTGAAAGATGTTTTTACCATGCGAAAACAATTAGAAACAGAACAAGCAAGTGTCGCGCAAGGTAATGGTTGTCTTCGAATTCTTTGTAAATTTAATCAACATCGCGGGTAAAGAATATATATATAGCCAACACATCAAACAAGTTTAAAAACAAGAGAAATTAAAACTATAAATGAAATCTTTTCCCAAAGCTTTTCTAAGCTCAAATCTTAATTATTATTTTTTTTGTAGATCATTATAATATCATCTTGTGTCTTCATTTTTTCCACTCTGTGTTGTCTCGCCCTTCCGTCCGTTTTTGTTGCCTCAAACAGTTCGGGACATAAGCGCCTTTTTCCGTCAGTAAGTTTGAAGAGAGACTGATTTATGATCCGAAACGTTTAAGGCGATAATAACAGACAGAAGGACAAGACAACACAAACATGAAAAGAAAGAAGTCACAAGATAAAGATTACCATTTGGGCTGAAATATGAAGTCTTGCGAGATCAGTCAAAATGAGTTAATTATTTCATTAGCCAGTTTTATTTTTGCCTTAAAAACTTCACATTAATTTTTCACCGATTTTACTTTGCTATAGCTGTTTAATAAAATTTAAGTTTAAGAAACGATAAAAACTTACCGACAACAGCACTTCTCACACACACGATCGTAAACCGGCAGAAGTAAGCATAACGCGACAACAACAAAAAGAAAAAAAAATTCCAAACTGGTTTCACGGATTAAAACCAATCTATCCTTTGCGAGAGAGTAGTAAATCTAAACTCAGCCTACAACTATATATATAATTCCTTTCTCTTGGTAAATAATAGCACTTTAGAAGCAAAATCAAGCCAAATTACTTTTAAACCACAGAAAATAACTCGGTGAGTTTAACTTCAGTTTCGTCCCTTGTTTGGGCTTACTTCTGTTAAGACAAACAATACAGCAAAATGCCAAATTAAGTTTGAAACCGCCATTAATGTTTTTTTATTAACATCAAAGAAAAACAGATATTCTTCAAGAGTTCGATTACAAAATTAACTCCTTATCCAATATAAGTTATAATTGCTAACCGATAAGCCCTAACAATTGAAACTAGAATTTATACAGTATATGAATCGTGGTGAACGTGTATATGAAACATTACTTGCCTGAAAATGCTTGATTTTTATCATTAGCTTTCTGTTGCAAGATTTTAAAAACATAAAAATAATCCTTAGGTAATATATCATTTAGTATCACAAATCATGGTTCGTTTTTCGAGCTGATAATTTTCGTTACATGTCTTTATCATGTCGAAACTCGTCACATGTAAAAACTAAGAAGATTAAAACATAATTGTTTAGGAAAACGATCTTAGAGAATAGAGAACATTATTTTGTAATGATGATACATTTCTTTTTCTTTATCGTACAATGTTCGTGACTACATTTACAAAAGCGAAATGGGGACGTGAAAACTTTTCAAACAGATTCCGACGACTTTTATATTCCTCTTAATTGAGAAGATAAATTTGTTAAATCTGCAGCTTTTCGCTTGTTTTGTCTCTGTGACATTTTTGTCGCCGTTTATTTGGAATCGTCGTTTTAAATAAATGAATATGAAATATTTTTTGATTTCCTTTTCTTGTGTTACTGTCCTAATTAGCGACAATTTTGTCAATTGTATTATTTTCAAAAGCTTTTTAAAAACATGTGCCTATGCTCATTGTGTGCAAGAATTGTATTTTTATAAGATATCTTTTTCTTTTAATGAACTTAAAACAGATGCATCCACGCCTTAAAAATATGAAGTTCTAGAAAAAAAACTTGCCAAGCTGCTAAGAAAGTCTAAGGTAAATTTTCCAAAGAAATAGCCCAAAAGGCATTCTCAAACACCTGAAGATTTTGTGGTTAACTGAGTGGTTTTTTTTCCACACATAAAATCAACATTATGCCGCTGTTTTCAAAAGCTTTGTGCTTACGCTGAAAGAGTCGGTGTCAAAGCACTTTTTTAGAAAATTAAATTGTTGATCAGAAGATTTTTTCTAATATATCTAAATTTTACAGCTGCTGACAAAAACAAGTTTTAGAAATTTTTTTACCAAATTAATTTTTTAATTTCAAAATTAATAAAATATAAAAACCCACTAACTTGTTTTATACCATATCTGTTATTCTAACGAGAAACTCTATTTTGTTAATGAAAAATACAGTCTTTATAAGACGCATTGACAATATTCTAGCAGTTTTAAATAATAAATGTGATTTACCACCGAACGAGTGTTTGTTTTTAACGATGCAAGAGTAAATTAAATGAGTATAATACACAAATGGCAGAGGCGAAATCCTAGCTGTTTTCATTTTCACTGTAATCCAAAACAACTTTTAGGATTAAAGCTCCAAAATATAATTGCTGAAAACTTTACAATAATGCTTATTTTTGACCCAAATCAGCTTTTATGTAATTGTTTCTGTAGCTGAGCTAACTTTTTTTATCAAGTGAATCCGTCATAATGAGTTCGGTAAAAATTTGCTACTGTTTAAATGCAATAATTATGCTATGTTGCCCAATTAAAAGTCAAACGATTTTGTTTGTAAAATTCAAGATGAGCAGTGATTCTTATTAATTTTTCCCAATCGAAAACTGGTTGCTCTCATGCAAGTTAACAACATAAAAATATTCGATTAAATTTTTGTTAATTAGTGCAAATATATCTTGTTCCTTAGTTCATGCCACAACAGTTACAGAAGAAGCGTTGTTGTGTTTTGAGGAACGGTGGGGCTTATTAATTCACAAGACCGTTCGTTTTATAAATAGAAAACCTTCAAACAAGCGTGTTCGGATTTGTGTTACAAAGTGGTGTCTGTATTAGATAAACGCTTAACAGATCCATTCTTAAACGTGTAAACTACCAACATTTAACCAAGATTGTTAAAACTGTTTTTATCACCTGCAGCGGCGTAATCTGCAATGCTGTTACATAATTAGAGGTCTTGCTGGCCTTTGGGGCGAATTATCCATCTTAAGCACTGTTTACAAGCGTTTATAGACCGTTTCTCAAAGTCTTCATTGATTAGACAAAGATAGCAAAAGAGAACTTTTCATTTTTTTGAGAAAAATTAAACCTGTTTATTTTCGAAACAAAGACCTGCAGAGTTTGGCAGACTGCGAGTCACACTAAATGGCCATTGCTCCATTTTAATGTTTCCACTTCTACAATAACCATTGATGAACGCAATAACAAAATTCTACCCAAACAAATTAAAAATGTACGTGCATTGTAAGCACAAACCCGCCTTTTTCATTTAATCAACACTTCATTAAGCAATTCTCAAAAAATAGAAATTAGAATACATTTTGTTGCTCTGTTAGTCTGGAAGCGTTTGCAGAACTACGAAACAGCGTTGCGACACCTCGAATACTAAGGTGAGCACCCGTAAATATCGTTTAGTTAGTTCTGGTTTATGGGGTAATATATCGTCGATATCGCAACGCACGCATGACGCTGTAGTGTCACACACCTGTTTGACGGAAATTTTACTGACCCCCCTGTGGTGCGTCAAACAAGTGATTAAATATCTCGTGCTGATTGACATTGCTATAAAATCTCTCACGCAGCTGTATCTAAACAGTGCTGTAAAGACGTTGCTAAGTTCAGTAAGGATACCTCAACCAAGGTAGAAATCGAGAAAATATTTGGATTTGAACTGTACAAAAATGTCGTCCTTGAGCCAATATCTTCTTCATCCGGGTCGTATGTCAGCTTTCAGTTATGCGGAGTTAAAGGGATCGAGAGAGCAAGATGAAAAGAGCATCTACAATAGCAGTACGAATTTTATTCTGAGCAATCCACGGCTGCAAGAACACAACATAAAAATCGAAAAGGAGGCAGACAAATTTGAAAATAACGAGACTGAAAGAGCAATTTCTACTCAAAATGAAGACGACGAAGAAATTTCTTCCTTTGAAGTCACGAGTAATTCAAAAGACAATGACAAAACTGGTGAAGGAAGCAAGAATTCTAAAGAAGACGATCGGAATTCCGAGACATTTGTTGCGGTGATTGCCCAAGCTATTCTTAGTGTGCCAAGCAAGAGATTGACTTTGAGTTCAATTTACAGCTACATCGCCAGAAACTACCCTCACTTCGATAAAGAAAAAGGACCAGGTTGGCGAAACAGCGTGCGCCATAACTTATCTAGCAACGACTGCTTTGTGAAAGCCAGTCAAGCTGAAAATGGCAAAGGCCACTACTGGATGATCCATCCTAAAGATTTACCTGAATTCTCAAAAGGAAACTTTCGCAGAAGAAGAAAGCCCCGTCGTCCAAAATGCAGCCACTCGTTTCTGTTCCGTGATAATCCCTTCTTGTACCACACATTCACACAAGGGATGTCGCCATATCCATACCAGCACCTGAGAACTTCAGAGGACCTTTCCGAAATATCTCTTCCTCATCCTTATGGTTCTACCGCCGACAGATCAAGCCTCACACAGTCCGCCATTCGACCTAGATTTGGCCTCGTGGGAGCTTTCGAGAATGCGCGAAGCCGGGGTTTTACATGTCCAAACACTGCTTTCCACTTTGGAGAGTCCAACTCAACTCGAAGCTACTCCAACTTAACTTTCCCCGGGACATATCAACAACCTTGCGCTTGTCACAGATAAACTCTGATTCGAATAATGTACAGTACGACCATTAACTGTACGAATTGCTTTAAATCTTGAGATGTGTTCAAACTTAGCAAAGTTTACAAAGTGACATAAACGGGTACCTTGCAATCTTAAAATCCTTTATTTCAGTCTTCTTCAATTTGTAGTCTTAATGTAGATTCGAGTAAAAATGAACAGATATCCCTTATTTAAGAACGTTCTGTGTTTTGCAAATTGCCACGATAGAAAAAAATATAAATATGCAGAATTATTACGACTACCGCGAACACAGTTTCCTGGCTTATAACTAAAGCCGGTAGAGAAAATAATTGATCTATTTCTATTTCTATGGAAAGGAAGAACACATTGCTTAGTTAGATACTTAAGTTTTCTCAATTATCTCGAGAAATCTATAACTGGTAGTTTATTTTGTACTTTTACGTGACATTAAACTGAGTTAAAGCTACTGAAGAGACCAGAAAACCACAAATCGTTCGTGGTTTGCTTTTAAAGATGAAGATTTAGAATAGACATTACAATTAACACAACTACAATCATTTCTTTTCATAAAGAGTGTCATTGTATAGAGCAGTGTTGATATTGCAGCCTTTGTAAATATAGTTAATAAAATTGCATTTGATAATACTTAAAGTTCTGTGTACATTGGGAGTATTCAATGTATTACTGCCTAAATCTTTTGAGTGAATAGTATGCACTTGTGTAAATAGTGAACTTCTCCTAAGACAAAGGGAGCCCGAAACTTAAAGAAAATTTCAGTAGTCAATTATGAACATTTAGGGTCGTAAAGGCAGAAAATGCTTACTGTATAAAGCAAAATTTTTGAATAAGCCCAAATAAAACTATTTATTAAAATTTAGTATTTGTCTCTTGACGGCTTGACATTTTAATTCTGCTTTATCCGGGACAACCTGTCGGGCGATATCGCTTTATATCAACCTTCTCTAGTATGCAAAACGCTTAAGTTGGGGAATATATCAACATTAGATAATTAAGAAATTTACAAAGATTCCGGCACGGATGTGGGCACTTTATTGATTTCCGTTCTAATTCACTTAGTATTCACTTGTTCTTTTAGTACAACTTCATAACCCATGGGCTGCAGATGTCCACTAAAGCAATATTATTTCATATCATTTCCACTATGGGGCAGATGTTTGATAGCGGAAGAAACCAAATTTACACTCTTTTAATATTTTAAGTTCCAAAACAAAAAACTGGCGGTTTTGTTTGATTAAGTGTAATATTATAAAAGCATTCTTTGTAGGGAAGAATATGAAGAAGACTTCAAAGTGATTGATTTTATTTCCATTTTCACATTCGGAAGAGCAAACTAATAGCGGTCAGCCATTGACATATTCAGCTAGCCTGGATATCTCGAGTAGTTACATGTTTATTTGCGGGCAACTTTTCCCTGTTCAAACAATTATCGCTCCCTGCATTGCAATTCAAATGGAACTAATTTTGTGGGGCGTAAAAGCAGTGACTTTTTAACGTTTCAAAATGAAAAAGAGTGCAAATTGCTTCCACTCTGATCGACTAATCTGTCATACATCATACATTTACTTACTCTAAACTCGCTGAAAAAACCGATTACATACCGAGTGGGAATCCTTCTCTCTCCGAGGCGTGCATCTAGTGCACTATCCGGGACCACTAACCAGACAATATTGCAGTTTTATGACTTTATTTGCGTTTTATTAGCGTTAGTATCCCGACGGGGCACATTTTTTCGTCCGCATTCGAGTCATTCGTCTGTTAATGTGAAGCTGATGAAATTTTTAGATAGTCAACAGACAGAAGCTTATATTGAAATCTTTTACAAACATCTAAGCTACTCTAAAATTTAATTTGAATAAATTTAATTGGTGAAAGAAGAAAACAAAGTGGTTGTTTTAAATGCTTAAATTGTAACATTTCTTTCAATCGAAATAAACGTCGCTATACAAATTTCTCATTTTCGTTCCGTCTCAAAAAACAACAAAAACTTATCTGATAAACGTGTTCGGTGTAACCACAGAAACAAAATCAAAGTAAGACAAAATGGTGATACAGTGTTTAGAAAAAAATTAAATTGAAGACGCTTCAAAACAGAGCTTTCTTTGTTTCTCAAACATGAATAGCCGATGGAAATTGGCCAATGATCAAGTAGAATCCTTCTTCAATCATAAATTAATATGTGGAAATAAAAAAATCAAATGAATGGCTGCTCTTTTGATTCAGTTAAGAACTGACCAAATCTGCAGAGCATAATATAGCTTGCGTGCTGCTCTAAGTGTGGCTTTATTTCTCTAACAAAGGATCAACAATGTTCCAACAAACTTGAATCTACTCGGGGGTGGAGGTACAATAGACCTCACTGCGACTCTCAGTTCCGAAATGTTGTGAATGCGATAATTTCAGTGGATGTCAATTGCACGCGATCATGCTGGCTAAATCTCGTGTGTGACCTCTAAACACTAAAGTATAAAGTCAGAATAGATTGAAGTTTAGGCTATTGGGTGATTTTTCAACAAGCTAGAGGATTGTACTTTGGTTAAAGTTTGTTGACAAAGAACTGAAACGAGTTCTAAACAATTGAAATGAGTCGTAATCTGACATTTTAAAGTCCTTGCAAGGTTAGGCTTATCTTTGTTGTCAGAAAATTTGAGTACGATTAAATTCTTAAAAAGATCTTAACTTGCTTTCGTATTAAAGCTTTTTAATGTCGTTACAAAAGAAAAAACTCTTTGGTGGTGGGAAAAACCAATAATTTTAATTACTTTTGTATACAGTTCTTCCGTTTTGTCGTTCATTCTTGAACCGATTTCTTTTGTTCTGGTTTCAATAATGATATATTGATTTAGCTTCTGTACTGCTTTTGTTCCGAATGCCAGCATTCAATAATTAGCTGCTGCTCGCGTCAATATTCTGTAATTGTGAGTTATTATTACAAAACTTTATCAACAACACCTAGCGCTCCAGGTGATGGCAGTCGATTATGTTAACACTAAATTCAATTCCTTTAAAAGTACAGTTCTGAATGATCATCACAAAAAGCAAGATGAATTTGCAAACAATACCAAGCCGTATAGTCACTGGGGCTATCGCTTGCAATTCAAAGACCTCAAGAACTATTCGTAAAGTGTTAATAACAAGTTCCGTGAGTCAAATGGTTCCCAACACAGCCGATTTCCTGGAGGTTCTGCGTCATGCAACGATCATTGTTCAACTTTCTGGTATTTTTTATTTATGTTTGTATCTAGATGTATATAGTTTTGTATGCCATTTTGTGCAAGCTCTTGTTGGTTCACTTGTTTAGATTAATGCGCGTAAACTCCAAACTCACGCAGCAAATTTACAAGTTGAACAATCAGAAGTTCAAACACGTTACCCTGCGAGTCACCGTTGTAAATTTGACTGCGCCTTAAACAAACAAACGAAAACAAACTAAACTGATTAGAAATCTAAACAGATTTGCTTATAGAGAGGAGCTTCTGTTTTATCGTTCAATTAAAAACGTGAGAAAAAGGCGGAGCACGATTTAATCGTGAAACTGTTGCTCATTATTAATAACTTTTGGATGACCTTAGAAAGAGCTCTCTCTGTGTGTGGTAAGAGTTTGACGTCTGTTTTCTTTATTCATATTGTTAATTTGTTCTTATATTTATATCTTTTTTTCTCTTAAAACTGGTACCGGAGTTTAAATCTTTCGTTGTTTTAAAGACGGAAACCTTAAACTAAAACTTGTGCCCCAGGTTTTCAAGTTATTACATACTTTATAATCAATTCAGAAAAATTATAAAACCGTTTCGTGGCTTTATTTTTGTTGCCATCAAAAGTTACCGTAGTTGATTTAAAAAAAGGCTTTATAAGCGGAGATGAAAACTTTAACTCACTTGGTTTTGGTCTACACGACAAGACCAGTTTTGCTGGTTTCAGATGAATCCTTTATATATTAAACAGTGTATATATACAACACGTGTTTAAGCTGGTAATTTGACTGTTCCATTGCTACTTTGTTATGCGCGATTCCTGCCCGCACAGCTAGCAATACATAATGTGGATCTTCACAAAAATTCTCAGAATGAGAGCAAACTAATTTTGAATCTTAACGTCCGATTGAGAGACTCTACTCTAACAATGTTGGGGCAAATTCTTAGTTTAATCTTAATTCCGTGTCAGATGGCAGTTTGTTGACTGAACTAGTATTAGTAAACAAATAAACTGTGAGGTTTAAAATCATCTCAACGTAACTTTTTGACGGCGTTCACAAAATTGAAAACACAGTGATGAAGACAAATATATGCTGTCACCGTGCAGAACGGGCAAATGTTCACAAGTACTCAAAACCCGCTGGCACAGAAGTTTTGTTTTGCTTACAAGCAAAACAATGTATATTAAAAATCCTTTGACAAAATTGAAATATAAATATTTTTGTATTGGAAATACGATTTTAAATTTTTCATGCAAAGCATCTCAAATTTTTTTCAAATAACTTTTGGGACCGTCAATATTTTATCTAGCCTTTATCGCTTACACAGCAAAACTATCTAACATACTAATTTATACCTGCAATGAATTAATGTTATTTTTTCCAATTAATGTCTTTTAGTTTTGTAAACAATAGAAGTGTATAGTATTGCCCTTTTCTTAAACATTGCTGTTAGACTGATGAAATTCAAGAGAAACTTTCGTTAAATTATATCGACTTAATTAAAAAATAGAATTTAAAAGAACTCTAGAAAAAGCCGTTACCAAAACTTGTAAATATGTTACTGATTTATAGAGTTTTTAAAACTTATATACTATGAATCAAACTTTATATATTAACTGATTATGTCTGATGCACATACATTTCCTGGCTTTTTTCGATCTAAATCCATTCATTTAACTTCAGTTAACCTGGTGCACACACTATATTTCATTTCTGATAATCACAAGCTCAAGCGAAATCTTTTTGGAATTTTATACACGATATTGTGAGTGTAGCTTTGGTAAAATTGCTTAAAACATTTCAAGAACCCTCTTTAACTCAAGAAGGCTTAGTTTGGCCGGCCGAATCATAGTACGTGCTAAAATTCAATTTAACCACACTACGTTGTGGCGTCCTTTCCTATTTATTTAGTTTCTATACCTGGAGTGAACCATGTAGATTGTAGATATGTACTAATACTTACACAAAATCTTCATGATTACCGTATTTCCTCGATTAAACGCTGCCCTCGATTAAACGCCGCCCTCGAATAAACGCCGCACCTGAGAGCCAAAATATTAATAAACGCCGCCC
>JAOCPT020498880.1:0-12378 GCA_026546935.2 Palythoa grandiflora
TATTAATTTCATTTTTTCAAAATTAGCCGTCGAAATCAAATTCATGTTTACGCGAGTAGAAGTCAGTAATTTATGTCGTCCGGTTCATCTCCGTGCCATTGCATTTCTTTGCTTTTTTATAGTATTTCGTTTTTTCAGAGTAAGGATCAATTTCTATACTTTCATTTGTACTTATGACTAAAATTTTATTGAAGGTCTTACTACAACAACCAAAAAATGTAGCAAATTGTAAAATTTTCCTTTTTCATTGTCTTTTAAAGTTTGCTGCCAAACCCAGGCAAAGGTCATAAGCGTGCCGCGTGCAAAATATTCTTCAAACCACGACTTATTATTTAATTCAAGGGTGTTCATTAAGAGAAGAAAGTCAAAATAAAACATTTTTTTTTCAACTTTTTTGCGATTACTACTGACTATATAGCACATATTTTGATCAACATGGAATCGGGGTTACATCCTTGCTATTTTTTTCCTAAGTCAAACTTTAGTTTAATAGTTAAATATTTGCTTTCACACGAGTTATGAATTATGGGCACAGGAACTAATGTCTGATCCAGACAATGAATATATTTTAGTAGGCATACAAGGTTTTCACATAATTCAGCAAGATGCAAATGTTCTACCAGCTTTTACAAAGAACATTAAATCAGCTCTAAGGCCAGGAGCCAAAGAACAGATAGAGGAACAGTTACAAAAGGGAATACAACAGGGTCACTAAGCACATAGGAAACACCTCCTACTATTATTAATGGCATTGGAGCGGTACCCAAAAGGGACTCTTCAGAATGATAATAGATTTTAAAAAAATAAAATAATAATAATCTTTATTTCCTTTAGATAAAATGATAATGATAATGATAAAAATAAAAATGATAATGGCTGCAGCCGACCTTTTACAGCTAGTGCTAACTCCTACATGAACCTTGAACATTACAAATATGTAACAGTTAATGAGGCTGCTTGTAAAGCCAAACCAGGGTCCTGGTTGGCAAAAGTTGACTTAAAACATGCATACAGAAGTGTTGGGACCCACCCCAATAGCTGGAAGGTCACTGGCATGGCTTGGCATTTTAAGGATGCAACCAACTTAACCTACTTGTATGACAAACGCCTCCCTTTCGGTGCTCGAACTTCTCCTATGATTTTCCACCGCCTTACCCAGTCAGTGTGCAGAATGATGGCACGACGTGGCTTCACAGTGCTTGCTTACTTAGATGATTTCCTTATAATTGAAACCGGTCAACAACAGTGCCAAATTGCTTATGACAATCTTATAGAACTGCTTCAGTCACTCGGATTCACAGTAAACTGGTCGAAGGTCGTCTATCCTTGCCAGTCCTTATGTTTTCTTGGAGTGGAAGTGGATACAGTTAATCGTGAACTGCGCCTCCCAAAAGACCGTGTCTCGGAACTTTTAAGAATATTAAACTCCACCATATCTATGCGCAAATGCCAGAAACATCATCTTCAGCGCCTTGTTGGAAAGCTAAGTTGGGCTTCAAGAGTAGTCAGGGGAGGTCGTACCTTTTTGCGACGACTTATTACTGTTATGAACTCAGTAAAACTGCGTCACCATCACATATACATTAATGAACAGGCAAGAGCAGACCTTAAGTGGTGGGCATCCCTGCTTCCAGTTTTCAATTGCAAATCCTTGTTTCTGGATAAGATGCCACTATCAGCACCAGCATATACTGATGCTTCAGATATTGGTGGTGGGGGCCATTGGCATAATGACTGGCTGTACATTAACTGGGCATTAGATTTCCCAGACATGTGCCCTCTTCACATCAACTACAAAGAAACTTTCATGATACTACTGGCCTGCAGGAGGTGGGCCCCACTGTGGAGGGGACAAAGAATTGTCATAAAATCAGATAGCGAAGTTGCAGCAACAATTGTGAACAAAGGAACTACCCCATGCCCAATCATAATGGATTGGGTTAGGGAGCTGTTTTGGCTGTCTGAATATTATTCGTTCAACCTGACTGTCGAACACATTCCAGGCACAACTAATATTATCGCTGACAGTATTTCTAGGCTTGATGTGAAACGCCACCAGGACACGCTTCGTGCATGGCTCTCCCAATCCTTAACCTCAGATTCTACATGTAGTCTCTTACCTCACCTTTCACTGTTGTCACTTACGGCTTTCAGACCCTTATGACCTGTTGAGACTAGACATGGAGGTGCTTAAATTTCGTAAACAAGCGTATGCTGCAGCTACCAAAGCTACCTACAAAAGTCAACTTCGAGCCTACCTTACCTTCTGTGTTTATTATGGGTACCAGCCCCTACCAGCCTCAGCTGCTATGCTTAGTCGTTATGCTGCGTTTCTGGCAAGGTCATTGTCAGCTTCCTCGATTCCAGCCTATATGAACATTGTCCGTATCGTCCACTTGGAGCATGGTTTAGCAGATCCTACCAAAAACAACTTTCACCTGGCCACCACATTGCGGGGTATACGTCGCTCCATAGGACTCACAGTAACACAGAAAAAACCTATGACTCCAGAAATGCTTTTAGCCATGAAAAGGCACTTGAACTTGACAGACCCATTGCATGCAAACTTCTGGGCTGTCTGCTTAACTGGATTCTTCGGCCTTCTCCGTAAAGCAAACATGCTCTTGAAGGGTGTTTGTAAATTTAACCCCTCAAAAAACCTAAGGAGGAGTGACATTGTGTTCTACCCGGGCTGGGCCATAATTATCAACCGCTGGTCCAAAACTATCCAATTCAGTCAGCGAGTTCTTACCATTCCCCTGCCTCGCATCCCAGGCCACCCTCTGTGCCCTTACAGTGCTCTACAACATGCTTTTAAACTAGTACCTGCTACCTTGTCAGGGCCAGCCTTTGTCCTCCCTCACCCCACAGGCAGAGGGCTTACACCCTTCACTTACAGAAAATTTGATTCTCTGCTTAAATCAGCAGCTGCAGCAGCAGGTTTGGACCCAACTCACATCAGTGGCCACAGCCTTAGAGCTGGAGGGGCCACCCTTGCCTTTCAGGCAAGTATCCCAGAGGAACTTATTAAGAGACTGGGAGATTGGAAATCTGACGCATTTAGATCATATGTTCACATACCCATTAGAGACAGGATGTATGCTATTCGAAAAGTAGCTTTGTTTATTTGATTTATAGTAGTTTTGTAGTTATTCGTATGGGGTTAGGTCGTTTCCTCCCTTGGGCAGTTTTAGTTTATATTCAATAAATGGAAGGGCCTATAGGGGCCCTTTCCTTACCCCATACTGTGGTTTAGTCTCATGAGAGTTAAATGAATAATATTGTAGAATAAAAGCATAATTATAAATTCAATGTCCAAGTTTCTGTATAAAAGCTGGTGGTGTTTGTTCACTTGGTGTTTAATAAAAGTGTTTATTTGATTTAATCAATAATTGATAAACAGGGACTTGTCCATGTGCAGTGCTGCTACTATGTTATATAAACCTGGTTACAAGCAGTGACAAAGGGAATAGTAAACCACCAGTACCTGATAAAAGAACACATCTTTTCTGTCAGTCCCATCTGTAGCAAAATCTTCCAAAATACCATCTATAATCAATTGGTAAAAACTTTTGTTGAACAATGGAATGTATTTGATTGGAGCAGTCATAAGCTGACAACAATAAAAACAACAAGTAGCTAAATATTTTCTATTTCGTCCCCTCCCCTTAATTATCATTATTATTATTATTATTATTGTTATTACTATTATCATTATTAATATTGTTAGTATAATTTGTAAGCTCTCTTCATTATAATTTTCTTACCCTTGTCACAGCAATCAACCTTACTGAATAGCCTCAATATTTTCCCAAAACAGTCCTCTTGGGAAATAAGGTTCGTTGTTTCAGATGCGGCAATGAAAGGACACGAAAGAACGTTCAGTTGAGTTTAAACAAAGCATCTTAATTCCCTCTCAAGAATGCTGTACTGTCTGTTTTGGGAATACATTGAGGACATGTCATCAATATAAAGTCTATGGAAAAAAAATTCCGGAGTTTCATTTGCTTTGGATTCTTATTTTTTGCTGTTGATAACTGTTGGTTCAAAATGTAACAGTTTATTTGTTTATGCTTTTCAACATATTAATATACATGTGATAAAAATACATAATCTTGTTGAAACAGAAATTAGAGCTCGGAAAACTCTATATAATATACTGAACTGCTTACCGTTTCTTATTCCATGCTCGGCACAAAGCTGTTTCCAAAATTCCATACCAACTGTTGAAACAAGAGTAAGATATGAGTAAGTTTTCCACATAATCCAGTTTGTGTGAACTGCATATCCAAGGAATTACAAATAAAACCATAAGGAAAGACTTTTATCGTAAAAAACTTGGCTGAAAATCCACAGTTTAAGACGTATAGTACTCACTCTGGTTGCCACATTGTCCTATTTGCAAAGTAATAATTTCTCGTGGCATCGTTTGTTTTAAAACCCTCAGATATGAAAAGGAATTCTCGAAACTTTAGTCTGCAAAACTAAAATAAATTGAAATTAAAAATGGCGGCAAACTGAAATATGAGGAGTGGCGCCCCGCCTGCTGACGAGACGAGAGACAATCTTAGAGACTAGGCACCACACACGTGCGAAAGATTCCAAGATGGCGTTGGAAGGGGTGAAGACGGTGAAGGAAAATAGATTTCCAACGTTAAACAATTTGACGTCTCCAGAGTACAGAAAGTTTTCAAAAGAGCAACTTCAGGTAACCTAGTGGCCCAAATTTTCTGGTATGAGCAAATTCTAGTACGTTGTTGTGAAAGTTGCTAAATTAAATAATTACATTTCAAGGAGGTTCAGGACTTGGTTCGTCCGCACATCGATTCTTTTAACTTCTTGTTGGAGGAGGGTTTGTCACTGGCTGCGCAGGTATATCACTCGATTTTTAGACAGTCTTTTATTATAGGTGTTTGAATATTTTACTGGTATGTCAAAACACTTTCTACCATTATTAGGGCACCAAATGCTCGTTCTCAGAGCTCTGTCGGGCGCCGTGCGGTGCCCCGTGTTGTTGTGGACATTTGTGGTAACGCCAATCCTTTTCAAAGCTATTTAAAACGATAGTCGACCCTTAGATTCCTTGAGTCGGAAGTATTGGGGCTTAACTTGGGGATTTTGAAACCGTAAAACGTCAAAGAAAAAACAAAAAACTGCAGTCAAGACTGCAGTCCTAGTTTCAAGTTTATTTCAGTGGGGATGTACTTAGCTTTTTAAGGTAAAAAAGGGATGCTTGTTGGGAAATATGAAATAATACCGTAAAAAATACCAAGGGGTAAAAATTTTTGACCCCAAAAAATACCTTAAATAGTTTTCAGTAACAGCAGGAGGAAACTGAGGGAACAAAATTGCTCATTTTGTATTTGCCTCATTTAAAAAAAAACTGTTTTTCTATAATAACTTTGCTTTTCTCTGAAAAATTATGGCAAACATCCTATCATACTTATATTGGGAGATCCTCATCCCCTGGGACTGCAGTGCTGGAAATGAAACAATAGGCATCCTCAAGCAGTGTTTTTGATAAGAATCTAAGTAGATGGCAAATGTTGAGGAATAGCCAGACCTGTAGCATGCAGTGTGAACTTGATTGCTCACACAAAAGTTTTGAAGTATGAACCGAGTAGAATATATTTTCCTTCATTCTGGAGCAAATAACTAAAGTTATTTTGACTAAACAAAGAGACAGTGTGTTTTTCGACAATTAAGGAGATATTGTTCAAAAGTTGGTAAACTTTAATCGTGACTTATGCTGAAGAGCAAAGTGCTGGGAGTCAGGTTGGTACAGCAGTCATTACTCCTTCCTCCCACCTCTGTGACCCAGGATTGACTCTCAGGATCTGCATGTGGGCTGAGATTGTTGATCTCAGTCTCACTCCAACGGTTTTTCTCTGGGTACTCAGGTTTTCCTCTCTTCATGAAAATCGATATAGAGCTAATTACATCTGGCTCCAATGTCAGACATGGATTGTTTAACGGCAGCCGGAGGTGCCGTTATATGCATTGAGCCTGATCTCGTTAAGCAATATGCTGCTTATACAGTGATGAACATGAGTCTGATACTGAAAATCCCTCATAGAGAGTTGCTTTTGTTCATAAATATTTATTATTAATATTTATTTTTTTTTAATGATTTTATATTTAGCTGAAAATACAAATGACTCCTAGGCAAAAGACAAACTACCAAAATTTACTGGTTTAGATACAATAACATTTAGTCGGTTTGGACTAGGCCTGATAGATATTTTTTATTGTTGTTATTATTATTATTATTATTATTATTGTTGTTATTGTTGTTGTTGTTGTTATTGTTATTATTATCCATAGCAAGCTCACGATCACCTTCTACATTTATGAGCCAGCTTTGACAACAACAGTTTGGTGATAAATTGATCAATCTCCTCATCTGTAAAAACATTTTTCTTTTGGGGGACAGAAACTGGAACTTTATTGAAGGTTTCTTTAATAGGATACTTGTGCTGTGCTTCGGCGACAGGTTTTACATCTTAATGAGCCATGCAATGATTTAGGAACAGGGCTCTTGATAAAAGATAAATCAGAAATAAAGTGTAGTTTACAGTTACGGTAGGTACTTTATCTGGCCAGTTCTTAGTCTTTTACTTTATCAATAACATTTTCTGTTGTTTGAATCTTTCCATGTTTGTTGCTTTAAAATCTTCAGGACATCCAACCGCAAGAGTTTACCCTAACAGATGGTCAAAAGATTTCACTATATTTTACAGTAAGTAAAGAATTTAGCTCCAAAACTGTAAGTGTATTTTAGGTTTACTAGCCATTGCAATTCAAACCATTAATTTTCTTTTTATATAATAACCCAAGTTATTCTCCTATTTTGATTGGTTTTCTCCTATGATCTGTTAGAGGACAGATGTATGATTGACGTCATCATTACAATTTTTTTAGTTTTTTATTATATAAAACAAATAGATTCCATGTTTTTGTGCGTCTGTTCAGTAATACTGTAGATCATAGAGGACATCAAACTGTCATAAGAACTTTAGTGACACACTCGACTCTTGCATCGTGTGCCACTTTTTTGTTCTTACCACAGTATGATGTCATCTATGATCTATTACTGAACAGAAGCATGCCAACATGAATTCTATTTATAAAATAACAGGCATGAGATCAATAAGATGTGGTCTTTTAAAATATTTTGATATTAATTTAGAATGAGGTTATTTATTAAGTTTGTTATTGTGTATCACTCCGAGGCATTTCCCCTGGGTGCTCTAGTTTTTGTCACTCTCTGCAAAATAATTGAAACCAAGCTAATTGCTGATAACATGTTGTGACCCAGTTCCACAATGTCACACATGGACCATAACATAGACTAGTTACTAATTTTTTTGAGAATGTTAGGTGTAAGATTTTCTTGAAACGGCCTAAAGCATGAGTCTTAGCCTTAATGCGTGGCACTTCATTGGCAACTATGGCATAATTTAGGAGTTACCAGAGGTGCCTTCACCTGCTTCCTAAGGGAATTGGCTGCCTGTAAATGTAGTGGGAGGATCAGTGCACATCATAAATTATATAACATGTGTTTTATTTCCATTGTGCAGGATGCTTCAATTGGGAGGCCTGTAGTAGCTGAAAACAATATACATGCAAGTCAGCTGAATGTGTTTCCATCAGAGGTAACAAAACATTAGATAACTTACAACAAAACATGATATATATATCATGTACGACTACCCCCTAGATCCCAAGTGACCTGCCGTGATCGGGTTTGGCATGAATTTTGTTGTTGATACCTGCTGAACCACTTTGATTTGAGAAAAAGCTGCATCTACGTATTTTCTGAAAAAAAATCAGTGCCTACTATGCATTCCTATAATTTTAATTCCCTGTGATGTTTACATCTCCTGTCTAGCAGCTGGGCAATTAAAGGAATTGGTCTGACACTCTTAAAATGCAAGAATTGGCCATTTTAGAGGCCCTAATTTTGAAGATTTTCTTTGGCTGCATGTTCCCAGACCCCCAAGAAACTTACACCTGCTCAGCACCCTTCACACCACCCTAGCCTAGGAGTAAATGTAACCAGCATTTAGGCTTCTAAGACTTGAAGTATGTTATTTTCTGTCTTCAGGGAGATGAGTAGTGGTAGTTTAATGCTTAAGTCTCCAATTAATTTTTGTGGAAAAAAATGTACACACTTGAAGCATAGAGTTATACAGTAATTTTATTAAGAAATTACAATCATGGTTTGCGATCAGCCAAACCCAACAGTTCCTCCACAGGAGTCTGAACCTAGGAAAATCATCAGAAGGAATGGTATCTATCAACCCAGAGGGGATCGATACAGTAAACTGTTGTTGTATTTGACAAATCAGTTGAAATAAAAATATAATTATGATAATTTTTGTTTTCGTAAAGTATATAAAAATAACACAGTTTTACTTATATTCAGTGTCGAGAATGTGCCACAACATACAAAGCAAAACTTCAAGTAATGCTTCAGTGGAAAATTGACAACCAGATACAGGGAAGTCTCACTAAAGTGATTGCCAATGTTCCAATCATGGTTAAGGTAAGAATTCTACCTTTTAAATTCTTTTGCTTAATAACAGCTATTGTTGATGTAGATGTGGTCGCATTAATGGTTAATATGATTTTTAAAAGTGACATACATTATATGGAGAAATTATCTTTTTGTGATTGCATTGCCTAACCAGTTGTAGATGTAGGGTATGCAATTTCTCTAAAGTTTTTGTGTTTATTCAGGGTTTTCATTAGAAGCCAGGACCCTGGGGTACCAGTACCCGTTTACTTTGATCAATGTACCCATGTACTTGAGGTGAAAATGTTGATACTTTCAGAGGTCAAGCAGGCAACTGACTTTGTTTAATTAAATTTATTATGAAAACAAGGTGCTCCAAAAAAGCATACACTGACTAAGGGTTGCCTGCTTTCTAAGTTGAAAGTTTATAACTTTACAACATAAAACTGAAATTGTCTTTCACAAGAAAAGTTTAGTGAATCAATGTATTAAAGTGCACGTACAAACTTTCGCATCGAGTCAATGTTAATGCACAACTTTCAACATAAATTAGTTTTGGATGGATTGTGTTAATATATTCATCTGTGATCTGCAGTGGGTTTCTGAAACGTATGCAAATTTGGTGCGAATAGAATAACATTTATCAACACTTCAAATGTTTGAGCTGGTTTATTAGTTGTACCCAGGACCTCTCCATGTTATTATACGCTGTTATGCAATCAACCCTTAGCACTTGTGTAGATTCAAGGATGCGGCAACGAACAGGAACACAAGGTTTTTTAGAAAACGTTTTTCTCGTTAGCTGTATGTTGATAAAATAATTGACAACTGTTGATCCATATTGTCGATTTGCTTTCGAAGTTTTTCATTGTGCTGTCAATTAGCAGTGAACCGAAGTTACCTTATCTGTTTTAAACCTATTTCATTTTGTCATGCAAATTATCGTCACAATGGTAAGAGATATCACATGACTTGTATGAAATCCCTTGTTAAACTGAAAATCACCCATTTTCTTTTCTACTGCTCAGTGAAGTGGAAATTTTAACTTAATTCTTTTCCGTTGATCACTACACATTTTTTACAAAAACCTGTAAATTTTGCTTTGTTTCATTGTTTTTAATTTTTCAGTGCCAATCTGTTCTAAAGGTTTTTTGTTGAGCAAGAAAAAAAATTGGAAACAAGGTGTTTAACAATAAACTAATGTTTGTTGCATTTTTTGTGAAGCTTTTTTTATATGGACATTTTCGTACCCATAGTGATACATGAATGCTACTTTTCGTGGTTGTGCAGTTGGAAATAGGCTAAACATGATGATGGATTGCTCATCGAGTGCTGATGAATGCCAATGTTCCACTGCCACAATTGTTTGTGCCTGCGATGACGTATCAGTCCAATGCGCGAGGCGCAAATGGACTGACAATCACCCCAGGCAAGTTGGCAATCAGGAGACGGCTGCTGGCCAATATCTCCAGCATGGCGATGCTGACACTGCTCGCGGAGCCTAGCAGTTTGTGCTGCCTCGAAGATCTTAAGGCCATTGTTGCAATAGATGTGCCATAGAGTGTATCTATTTGCGATGTTCTCAAAGGAAGAAGGGTCTATTCCATAGCTCTTTTATGAAACTTTGAGGATGTCCTTGTACTGCTTGCGCTGCCCTCCTTGCTTTCTTTAACTAACTAAACTAAACTAGGCTAAACATAAGAGTAACATGAAAACATAGTAAATTCGCATTTCCATATCCCACTGAAACAAGTTTAGTTCCTTTTCTGAAGGCTAAAAGGCACTGAAACAAACTGCACATTTTAGAAATTTTCTGAGAAAGCGCCCCCGTCGCACATGCATAGACACTACTCACACACACAGTAGATAAATAACTGCCTAAAGTATAGAGCTTCAGACCTCCAGGCTAACAAACATGTGCCCGCCGACCCCAGTGAACTGAAAGTGCCCTTGTACTTCAAAAGTTAATGAAAACCCTGTTTATTAGATATGCTTGCTTAGTTGTATAAAATGCTCAAGACATAAACTTGTTATAGTTGCTAATTTTTACCATTTTTGATTTTGTGCAGTCTAGTCACTGTTCACTGGCAAACCTTGGACCAAAGGAACTTGTTCGACATCATGAAGAAGCTGAAGTAAGCACTTGGTAACCAAAATCATGGTGCATGCTTATCGTAGAAATGATATTCTGTGAATTTCCAAAACTTTATGCATGGCTTTAGAATGATGTAGTTATTTGTTTTTGTTCTGGACAATCATTATAGCAGACAGGGTATCTTTCCATACTCTGTTTTGTTTTATCCTATTTTTCAGTCTCTTTTACTAAATAAATGATGATTATAAATTTTATTTACCCATCATGGTATCCTATGACATTTAAATATCTCTCCCACTGAACTGTTTTTTTATAACAATATTATTATACCCTATTTAGGTTAAATACACTTAGAAGCCTAAGTGGCCAATTGAATATGGTGTTTAGCAAATGAGAGCCATCAACTCTCCCAGGACAGGACACTAATCCATCACAGGTTAGCCCCTAGCAGAAGCTGGTACTCCTTTCCTCCAAAGGATGGAAAGTTGAGTCAGTTGTGGCAGCTACTGTACAAAAGAACTGGAGGCACAATAAATCAACTCAAATGATACATTAGTGAGAAAGTGCTTTGTTATTGATGTTGTTTGCCCATTTGATACCCAAGGTAGTGCAAGGGAGAGAATTTAATAGAAAAGTACCAAGACTTAAAGAGGGAAATCCTGAGAATATGGAAGTGTGCAGAGGTTGTTGGTGGTACCCATCATTGGGAACGCTCCCTAAAAGCTTCAGAACATGGTTAAATTTTATAAACACGGGGAAAGATCTAGGTCCTCTACAGAGAGCATGCACACTGGGGTCATCATGTAATCTCAGAAGAGCACTGGGGTTGCAAGGTTAAGAGAACACTTGCATCCAAGGCCATGGGAGGTGGCTCGTTGTGAAAAGGAAATGTTTCCAGCTTAGAGCAGTGTTGAAAGGACATAATATTATAATAACAATAATTCTACTACTACTACTAATAGTAATAATATTTGATAATTATTATGAATAATAATGATAATGATGATGAAACAATACTACCACTGTTACCATGCACTCGTATAATAATTGTTTATAACTGCAGTAAATTGATAGTACATAATTCTTCTCTCTGTAGGAAGCAGGAGGTTATTTCATTGTCAATGGACTTGAGAAGGTGTTAAGGATGCTGATTCTTCCAAGGAGAAACTTTGTAAGTTAACATATGATGCACATGCAGTGTGTCAATATGTCTACTCCTTTAACCAAGAGTACTTATAGTTAATGTTCAAAATTAACTATCATTTTATAAGTAAGCTCATGATGGTTGTTCATGTAGATTTATTAAAAACTCAATCCAGGTAATTCTTAAGACTAAGGTTTTGAGATTTTGTCTTGAGCGAACATAATTTTACAGAAGCTAATTTAATAGTCAACAGTGTAATTGACAAAGTTTCAAATCTCTTTCAGCCCTTAGCTGTGGTTAGACCATCATGGAAAAAAAGAGGCCCACTTTACACAGAATTTGGTATTCAGATGAGATGTGTGCAAAGAGACCAGGCAGGAGTGGTGAGTACAAGTTTTGCTGTTGTTTTTATTAAAATATAGAGGGAGGTGAGGGTTAGGGTTAGGGTTAGGGTTAGGGTCATCAATATGGGGAGTCAGGTTGGCGTAGCGGTCATCACTCGCGCCTCTCACCTCTACGACCCGGGTTCGACTCCCGGGCTCCACACGTGAGCTGAGATTTGTCGATCTCAATCTGACTCCGAGGGTTTTTCTCCGGGTACTCCGGTTTTCCTCCCTCAGC
>JAOCPT020498984.1:0-12377 GCA_026546935.2 Palythoa grandiflora
CAGCGCGCTAACTCAATTAAGAAAATAAAAATTCAATTTGTTGGGTTAAAAGCAGCATGGATGAAAACCAAAGTAAAAAAAGTACACTTGTTTGCTGAATTTTTGTTATAACACGTTTTCAATATTTCATGTCTAAAAGTAGTTAATATGTTTTTGTGGAATGATTAGGAGAATTATCTAGTACACCTGACCCTTCAAAAAACTGTGCAGCTGCAGACGTTCGCCAAGAAAACCTTGCCAGTTCTGAGGAAAGCCCTTCAGAGGTTCGTTTAGAAAAACGTGGTGAAGAGGGTGCCGATAAAGAACAAGCCAGACATGCAGTGTTTGAAGAGATGCAAAAGGTTTTCGCTGCTAAAGCCACCAGTTGTCACCTTCACAACCATTATGCTTGTGTTGAGAACAACTGTAATAAACTTTCCGAGACTGAAGTATCTCGTTTTACATCAAGCCGTAGCCGTGACAGATTCGTTCATAGCTGGTTGGGAGACAAAAGTCTTTCCTTCTGCCAAACAACAGGTGTTTTTTGGCTTGTGTATGAAGAAGGCCAGGGAATGTACTGTTTCCTTTGTAAGAAACATAACACTGAAAACGCCAAAAACAAATCAAAAGTTTATAATTCTACCCCAAGTGTGCGCTTTAAAAAATCAGCAATCAAAGACCATACCTTGTCTCAACAACATAAGGATGCCATTGAGGCTGAGATGCTCAGTCGTGTTTCCCTATTTCACAAGGAAATAACAGAGAAGGAGAAGGTGAAGGACGCGGTCTTGTGGAATGCTTTTCTAGCGGCATACTGGCTTGCCAAGGAGGAAGTTGCTAATCGGAAATTTTCTTCCTTAGTCGACCTTTTAAAAATCGTAAGCCCCGAAACCATGAAGTTTTTCACCTATTCAGGGGAGGAGACAGTTCAGTCTATTTTCCTCGCAATTGGGACAGCTCTCATGGAACGGCTTTTAAAGCACGCAAAGGAGGCAGGCTGTTTTGGATTACTGAGCGACGAAGTCACAGATATCTCGGTGAAGGAAATTCTAATAACCTTCATTCAGTTTTTCAATTCCAAGACGGAAAAAGTGGAAACGCACTTCTTGTTTGTTGAGGACATTTTGAAAGATTCGTCCTCTGCCAATGCTGAGACCATCTTCAACATTTTGACCACAAAGCTGAATGAGTGTGGTCTACAGCTTCAAAAGTTGAGCTCAATGGCCTCCGATGGAGCTGCTGTCATGACAGGTGAACGTTCTGGAGTAGCTGCCCGTCTTAAAGAGGTCAACAGCAAAGTGATAACATTTCACTGCTTGTGTCACAAGCTAGCCCTTGCCTGCACTGACACCACCAGCGACATTGACTACATAAAGAACATTGAACTGTGGTTGAGACAACTATGGAAGATGTTCGAAAACTCGCCAAAGAGGATGGCCATGTACATGAAAGTCCAACTCCAAGTCAAGTCAGTTGAATTGTCAGACAAGGGCAAGAAAATCGTGGGCAAGAAGCTCAAGAAAGCATGTCAAACAAGATGGCTTTCTTTTCACGCTGCCACGGCTGCACTTTTTGAAGACTACTTGGCCGTTCTTCAAACGCTAAGACAGCTCAAAGATGATGATGCTATAGCATGTGGTCTCCTCAGTAAAGTGAAGACAGCAAAATTCATTGGAGCCATCTACATCTTAAATGCTGTCCTTCCCATCCTCTCTTCTCTCAGCAAGACTTTTCAGAAGGGGACGATAAATTTTTCTCACATAAAGCCCTCCATTGATTACACTCTTGCCAAGCTGAATGAAGTAATGCAGGCCAAGTCACCCATTCTTGATTTGAAGAAGGACCTTCTTCCAGACTCGGGACGCTTGCAGCTTTCGGAAGTTAGCCTCACCCCAGCCATGGAGGAACAGCTCTCCAACCTACTCGCCAAATATGTCAGGTCACTCAAGGAAAACATCCACCGCAGATTTGACAATGCCTTGCCAGTAGTGAGTGCTTTCTCCATATTTGATCCTTTGGCCGTTCCTAATCCTGGATCACCAGGCTTTAAGGATTATGGTACAAACGAAGTGAAGATCTTGGCTAAGCACTTCTATCCAGGTGACACCAGACAACATCAACTTCTTGCGGAATGGGAGAAGTTCAAGTACGACTTGTCAAGTTGGAAACCTGCCATTCCAGATGAGGTGAAGAAGAGCCATGAGACGACCTCTACAGAATGGTGCCTCACACGACTCATGACACTGCAGACATCCTACAGCCTTGTATTTCCAGCTCTGGTACATATTGCTGAGGTGTGTCTTTCGATGCCTGTATCAAATGCTTGGCCAGAGCGTGGATGCAGTGCCCTGAAGCGTGTGAAGACAAGACTGAGGAGCAGGCTATCAGTTGAGATGCTTCAGACACTTTTGGCAATCACCATTAATGGTCCAAAGGTTGGTACTCCAGAGTGTGAGTCTCTGATAACTGCTGCTGTGGAGCTTTGGGAAAGCCAAAAGAAAAGAAGGAAGCTTCCAAGAGACAGGGCTGCACCCATTCCAACTGCAAGCAATGAGGCAGCAAACCACCATGTTCCTGCAGCAAGTGCTGCTACTGATGCAGCTGTACAGACCACTGAGAATGATCAGGAGCAGTCTCTTGAAACCAACATCGCAAATTTGGTTAGCACAGTTGCAGACGAAGTTGCAGTGGCCACAACTGAACTCAATCTTGCTACAGATTCCAATAGATTCTTTGACGAAGGAATCTATTCCGATGACTCTGATGACAGTGGGGAAGAGGACCTCATGTATTTCTTATAAACTTTCAATAAGTGCATTATCTCTGAATAATATTCTGCATTTGATATATTACAAATTATAATTTGAATACAGTTTGTGTAATTAAGTGATTGATTGATGTAAAATGATAAATGAATATTAAGAAAATTGTAAGTTAATAAAGTATAACTAACAAATAAGTCAGATAAAATGTAGACCAATTTCATCTGTGATTGAATGAATGTTATTTTTTTCAAAAACTGACAAGGACTGGAAGAAAGTAAAGGCAATAGGTCAATCATTAATTTTTACAATACATAAAATCAAGCTGCTTAATTCATTCAATAAATATAAAGAATCTGTTGGCAAACTGATTTTATTAATTACACCTGATAGTCTCATTTTTGCTTAAGAAGGAGTTATTTTTGTCAAGTAAATCCAGTGGTCTAAATGCAATAATTTTGGCCCCAGAATGCAGGAAATCGCATCTCTGCAGACATAAAATGTAAAAATTTTCTGGGGGGGCATGCCCCCGGACCCCCCTAGAGGTTCCGCCCTTCGGGCCTCACGCTCACCCCTAGCGGGCCTCGACTGTAGCCGGTTGTTAACATTTTTTGGCCGCCTGTTCAAAAATCTACTGAGAACCCTGGATTGGTTCACGCGCGCTCTGTATTCGGACCGGTTTCCCGGATGTTGAGTTTCAGAAAATTTTCAAAACTCGCACATTTACCTAAAAAACGATTTTAAATTACTTCCGAGATTTTCCGAAGATTTCCGAACACTTCAGAAGATTTCCGATGATTTCCTAAAACTGTTGGATAGTTCCAATGATTTTCGTAGACTTACGCATGGGATAAATAACGGGAAGTAAAAAAAGTCATATAATAAACGAATTATTAACCTCGCCTGCTCAGTCTGTATGATATCAGACCCCGGACATTTTTGTACGAACCTCGTTGTGTTCGGTCCGTACTGTCAAGACCTCGATCTGATATTCTTTCATACATACCTCGCGCTCGGTTAATAATCTCTTGATATGCCACGTCGCGTCACTTAACAAATATACACGTATACAGACAAGCCTTTGGGTGAGTATGTATACGAAGAAAATTCAAGGAACAAGTAGCATTTTCCACCATATAGACCTTATCGAAAAATGGCGGCGATTTTAATATTCTTTTGTCTACATTCAAATTAGCCTTACCAGGCTCGTTTAGAATAATATATTCTTTTGAAAGTTTAATACAAGGACGAGGCTAGTAAGGCTAATTTGAATGTAGATAAAAGAATATCAAAATAGCCGCCATTTTTCGATAAGGTCTATGGCACGCGTGAAGAAATGCACTAAAAACATCGCCACACACTGGGGGAATTTGCTTACGCCAATAGCAACGAGTGAAATTTTGCTACGCAGATAGCTCTAGTGTGCGTCGGGCTTTACACGGGGCCAGAAACTGCTGGTCACTCGACTTTTCCGAGTTCAGTTCTCGCTCGGAACACTTAAACGTTTTTTTTTCTGCTCACTAAAAAGTCTTCTCTAAACAAAAAAAAACATTTCCTGACTTTTTCAGTTTTAATGGTTAGTTTTTGTTAAATACCAAAAAACCCCAATCAGATAAAGAGCACTTTATATACTTTGGTTCATTACAGTTCCGCAAGTTCATATTAATATATTTTAAAAAACTAATAATTGCACGGCTGAGCGAGCCCTACGTGACAACTTGTCAGCGAACCAATATGATCAGGAGTACGTCATAAAGCCAGAATTTGCTGAGTCGCAGACAGCTGTTTCAAGTCAAGTCAATTTTTATTTAAACCCACACAGAATAATAATTAATACTAATTAGTGTTTTGAATATAGATAAAAAATCAAGTAATTGTGAAGGGAAAGAAATTTTCAATTGTAGGTTGTTTGTGCAGCTAGAGTTTGGGACACTTAAATAGTTCGTGGAACTAACCTAGTAGGTGACCCGAACAGTGAGAATATGAGTAGAATGAATATGAATACAATATAGTTGTTTTAGATAAAAATTATTACTTCATTAGTTTAATAGTAGTTATAGATAATATAATCGTAAAACATTAGGAATGAATAATAGTGTTATAGCAATCAATAACAGAATTCTTGATATATATAGTTTAAAAGGATAATTTCCTTTCTTTTTTTGGTTCAATGAAAACTACTTCCATTTAAGCAAACATTTTATCTGGAAAACCGTCATTTTCAAGATTAATCTTCAAAAATAATTTTAAATAGATACGATCTTGTTTATTCCAAAATCGGAACTAGTTTAAGCGGAATAAAGAACACTTCCGGTAATACTGCATTTCACTTCCGGCTAAGATGGGAACCATATTTAGAAAGAGTTGCAAACTCACTAAGCGAGAATATTTTGCGGTGGCACTTTGTCAAACTTTGTGCTTTTAACAAGAAGTGAACAATTCTTTTAAAAAACTGCACTTATCCGCTGTACAATACGAAAGCATAAAAGCGAGGCACTATGAAATAGGTAACCAGTCGAAAATTGCACATTGGCCTATAGCATCCGAGCTGCGCCCACGATACCTGTTCGTAAAGTGACGAGATTAGTACGCATTCGTCTTCATCGAACGCAATAGGCTGTTTCCGAATTACGCTCCACTGTTCACAAACAAAAGTTTCAAGTCGAGGATAGGTGTTCATTTTTTTTATAAATGCTGTAATTTGGAGCACTTGACCTCGACTAATTATTTTCTTTGTCGGCAGTTAAGCGTAATTCGGAAATGGCCTTTTATACGGAGCTGGATGTGACTTGAAGCGAAGCTGGATGTTAGGGAAGCACACTTGTTTGTTGCATAAACCATGTGACGTCATTTATGTTGGAAACAACTGACTCAGTGTTTCAAAATTGTTTGCACTTAGGTAACTAATACACTCTAAGCCCCGTTAAGAGGCTGTCTCCGTAATATTTTCAGGGTAATTTTCGGTTAAATTTAGATTTCGCGCTTCTGTGGTCATTGTAAGCGCATTATGAGTAAGTAATGAAATAGAAATTTGAATATATGCGTTATTGAACAAGCGTGAGGTCAAATTTGGCCAAGTTCTTTATTATGGACCAAGACGAAGTCGAGGTCCATGAAAATGCAAAAAAGAACGAGACCAGCCATCTTGACCGAACAAGCTTGTTCAATAAAGGATTTACTACATGGCTTAATAATTTCACTTTACTGCTGTTTTCCATAAGACAAAAACGCTTCCATGTCTTCAAGACTTCATATAACTATGCGTTTTAATTTTTGTATTTGTCGGGTTTTGTTAACGAATAAATTTATATATTTTCTTTGTTTTGACTGACATCATCCCGTTTTTGCGACTCCATTTAGCCCTGCCATATAATAAAAAGAAATATCGAATTTTTAAGAAAACATCGACCGTGAATAAAGTGGCTCGGGTACCCTTGAAATTGACGCTCTGCGACCCCAAAAAATTGAGCAAATGCAAGGCGCACGTTCACTGCGAAAAGAGACTTTCAAAAAATCTAAAGTATATGGCGTTGTAGTATAACGTCATCCCTTTCAGATGGTAGGTAGCAACTTTCCAGGCTTCAAATATTTCCTGATCAGAGACGGGCAAACTCTGATGCAGTTCGGCGAAAATGACACAAACTCAAAAACATACCTACTTTAGCGAGCCACATTACTCAACCTGCACTTACCTGGGAATTAAGTTTTATATTTATCGAAGTTCATACCATGTAGTTTGATTTTCAGCAAAAATAATGGTGTGAAATCCTGTTGCTTTTAATTGCTTACTTTACAAAGATCCACTCGAGGACATGGCCGAATAGTCGATAAACAAAGGTAGTTAACAAAAATGCAGTGTCTTTCTCTGACATAAATAATACAACTAAGTATAAAAAGACTCAATTTACATAACTTTGACTGATTCCTTAGTATTTAGCGACGAATAGCATCTTTTAAACTCTGTTTTCACTGTTTTATAGCCATGTTCTTGTTTACAACGTCCGCTGACCAGTTGGCTCAGGTAAACAAAAGAAAAAAAGTCGACATTTCTTTATTCTAATTACCTTTTTGTTACTTACTCATAATGTGCTTGCGAAGACTAAAAGAAGAGCGAAACCTAAATTTAACTCACACTTGACTATAATAAAAGGAGTTCACGCTCGTAGTTGCATCATGGGAAATCAGGGTATAGATTACAGAGAGTCGAGTCGCCAACTGAGGTTTATCAACGATTTGTCGCAAAATCATAAGTTGTAAACTCTCGGATTTTCACATGCTAGTTTTTGGCCTAATTGGCACGTAGGATGAACATACTGTTTTAAACAGAGTGCGACTTCTCTATCAGGAACACGGGCATACCTAAAGGAGGATTTTCATTGAACTAAAATGTAACCAAACGCCTTTCGGTTCCTACCGCCGGGATTACAATAATATTGACATCTGTTACCACACGTGTTACTGTCATCACCTCCGTTGGCCGTACCAAAACCGAGTTTAGAGTCACAACTCAAACAATTGTTCTCGTTGTTGGTGACAATACCAATCCTTGCCGATGATCCATCTCCATCTTTAGTACGAACATTGAATCCTTGTTTGTTACAGTAACTCTTATGTTAAAAAAGAAAACAGACGTATGAGTTCGTTTTTCAAACACGCCTGAGTGAATAAAAACGTTATGAAGCTCTTGACATATTATAATTTATCCATTACACAATTTAGGATAGATGAAACAGCACAGTGACACTAAAACGATTGATTGAAAGCTTGCTAAGGAAGCTAGCTAAATCCTTTTACGAGCCTAGGTGGCCCATTGAAGCCGGGAAGTGTTAAGCGGATGGGAGTCATTGACTTCCCCTGGACGGGACACTGATCCGTCGCAGGTTAGCCCCCAGCAGAAGCTGGTACTGATTTTACCGACCTCGGGAGGATGGAAAGCTGAGTCAACTTTAGCGGAAAAGAAGGTCACACAAATGTTCAACACTCGGCTGAACCGGGGTTTGAACCTGGGACCTTGTGGTTAGAAGGCAGAGATCTTACCACTGTGCCAACGACGCCGCTAGCTATTCATTGTAAGTATCAACATAGTTAACCTTAATCTCTTTACTCATTTTGTGTGTTCTTCTGGTTGTTTTACCACATTACAACTTACAAAAAGTCTTAAACAAAGGTTTGGTTTTTCTCGAGTTGTTGCTGCTAATTTGATGTAAGAAACTGGAATATCATCCATAAATCAGGTTGGGAGTCAGGGTGGCATTGGGATCGACTCACGGGCTCCGCACATGGGCTAAGAGTTTTCGATCTAAATCTAACTCTGAGGAATTTTCTCCGGGTACTCCGGTTTTCCTCCCTCAGCAAAATCGACTCCCAGTTGATTAAATCTTGCTGTGGAGCTGCGAGGTCATATATGGATCGCGTTCTGGGGCAGAGCGCCTAGACGGCAGCACGGCTCCTTCAGTCCGACCTCGTTGAGCTGCGTTCTTGGCAATCCAACCTCTGGCTGCGAGAAAGGGCGATTAGCAAACCGCCCCTATATCCTTTACCTTTAAATCCCAAAGCCCAACTTTGAAGCCGTGTTTGTCATGTTTGAAAGTTTGAAGCCAGTTTCACTGTTTGAAAAAGGCGGGAAAAAATGCAAAACTGGTGACAGATAATTCAAGCAATGTGATTGGATAACACTTCATTGGACCATTTTACCATGAAATGATATCATATTACTCAAATGGTTTTATTTATACGACTCAATCACTTGCATATCTACCCTACCCAATTGGAGGTTAACACACTCAGCGAGTGCATTATAGAGATTTACCTGCACGAATTTGTGAACAATAAAGGAGAAATTTAATATCGCACGAAGCTTTGCCAAGTATGGTTCGCAAAATTTCGGGTTTATTGTTTGTTAACAAGTGCAGAGAAATCCCGACATGCACTTCACAATAAGTGTCGGATTTTCAGTTGTTTGTGGCTGAAGACGATTTGAAGTTTCTTATTGACAAAGGCCTACTAGGACACAAAGTCGCCTTAAGTCGCGCAAAGTTGCCTAAAGCCGCGCAAAGTTGCCTAAAGTCGCATAAAGTTGCCTTAAGTTGCGCAAAGTCGCATAAAGTTGCCTTAAGTTGCACAAAGACGCGGTGGTTTTTTGTCTACTTTCTTGTTATGTCGCCTTAAGTTGCGCAAAGTCGCCTTAAGTCGCGCAAAGTCGCGCAAAGTCGCACAAAGTCGCCTTAAGTCACGCAAAGTTGCCTTAAGTCGCCCAGAGTAACGGCGACTTTGGGTCCCAGAGTAGGCTTTGACAATTTAGTTCCAGATAAAACAAAGACAACAACAAAATATGGTGTAAAAATATTTGGAGGTAAAGAAAACAATCAATTTGAAGCATTTAGTTTGACAAGTTTCACTCTACAGACTGCCAAACACATCTGCCAGCACGTAAAAACAGTTTATCATCAACATCAATTGTTTGAATAAATTTAAACTTTATTTGTCAAAAAATTATCGTTATTAATTCTTTTGTTCGCCCTCGTCATTCTATCAATTGCCGATAGGAATTGAGAGCGAGTACACGCTTTTTTATAAGAACCAGTAAATTTAGCCGAGGCTTATTGTTTTTAATTTTTTGGCGATTTCTGCCTCAATTTGTTCTTAATTTATTTTTATTTCCGTGAGCGGTTTTTATTGAAGAAAAAACAAATAAAACAAGGTATCGGAAAACGAAGCGCCTTGTGCCACATATATATTGTACGGCTAAATTTAGAGGCTAACTACCTTCATTGTTTGTTGAGCAGTCCTTATAGTGAATCTTCTTATGTTTCATGCCGTATCGCTAAGTTTTAGTCAATTTTCTACCACAAAAACTTTCCTAGCTATCAAGCCTCAGCCTGAGCTTGTTTTCAAATTGTTAGAACTTAAATTTTGGTAAGTTTGAGCCTGATTGTTCTTATAAAGTTGTTCTTATATAAAAAAAGCGAGTATTCTAATTTTTAGCTGTTGTTATCTCACCTGCAAAGAACCCCCAGTAATCAATGACTTCCAAGTGCTTTTACCCAGTGACGTGGGTCTGTACGTTCCATCGGCAATAAGCCCGTGTAAGGACGATCCCGAGTAGGTCAACCGTATCCAATTGAGTGTGCCGTCCCATCTCATCCCAAGGCAGAGCTTGGTAAAGGACACTCCCCAGTATGTAGAGAGCTTTGTTTCTTGCTTATCAAAACCGGTTTGTCCGGCTGATGGATTGTAGGCTTCTTTGTTCGTCCATTTTGCAGAGCTGTAGTGAAATGTTCTCTGAAGACAGATGTGGAAAATCAACCTTCCATTTATGGTGAAACACTGACGACATTATGAGCACCTTACATTTTCATTATAAAGAAAGAAGGAAAAATATAATAGCACATCTTAGTTTACATTGTCATTATACCTTTTTTCCATCCATCTTCATGATCAGGGTCCATCCTCCTAAACCACATCCAGGCAGGTCATTCAAGTGACAATAAACCTTTTGAGATACCGATTCCACGTCAAATATGTACGCCATGTCTTGCCGATGACTTGAAATATTAGAAGAAGAAGAAGCATTAAAAATGTACAGTACGGTACAACACAGCATGGTATAGTTTAGTGCAGTGCGGCGCAGTACAGTGTAGTACAGTACAATGCAGTGCCGATGAGTACAGTGCATTACAATATAATACGACAAAATACAATACAACACAATACAATAATAATAATAATAATAATAATAATAATAATAATAATAATGATGATGATGATGATGATGATAATAACAAATACATTTCTATAGCACTCAAACTATAAAATACAATACATAATAGTAAAATACAACACAATACAGCACGGTACAGTGCAGTATTAATTAATTGTTATACAGTTGAGTAACTTTGCGAACTATAATTGGTCAATTTGAGGTCCACATTTAATGGTACAGACCTAATTCTAAGTATGGACCTCAAAAGTTTGTTTGTTTTGGTTTCCTTCGCAACAAATCTAAATTCATTGAAAATGAAGAAGAATATTGTTCAGTCCAGTAAGACTCGGTGTATAAAATTCAGTTACACGGTATTAAGAAATTCATTTATAAATTGTTATCCATTTTAGATAAAATACTAGAATTGAAAACAAATTAGCAAAAAGGTGTAAGTAAAACAAAAAGTTTACAATCGCTGACAACATCTGTAAATTCTATCCTAAGGACTTTATGGTTTTTCGACCAATGAAAGTGCGCGCAATATATCAGTTATGTGGAAAATTGTTACCTGGTCTTGCTATAGATGTCCTTGCATGACGCAATTGGTACTAACAAGAAGTCATAAAGAGTTTATAACTAAACATATTTATGGGATGGAGCTTTATAAGAGTCGTACGTTTCTATAATATCACTAGGGGAAGTCATTATACAACAAAATAACACATATATGGGATGGAGCTTCATAAGAATAATATACGTTTCCATAATGTTACTAGAAGGAGTCTAGTTTTTTATTCAAATCTACTCAAAGAAAAATTAATCCCATCTAAAAGAATGAAAAATATTAAAGCTCAACTGAATCCTTTCTGCTCATAAAAGTAATAATGTTAGTGAATGAGAAAAGCGTTCAAAGGAAAATCATATTACAGGGACGGTGGAGACGGGGGTGGAGGAATTGGGGAGGAGCATTGCCCCTGCCTCCCCCCTCACCTTCTCCCCGGAGCCCCAATAAATGCGGCAAAAAATATTGTGTCTCAGGAGCCCATAACTAGGAGCGTCCATCTTCGGTATTGGTTATGTATCACGGCGTTTTCATGTTCGTACCTATTTTTAGAACCGCTTCTGGCCAATGAGAGAGCGTTTCAGTTTGAATACTTTTGTGGTTGTCACATAAAAATTGCGGATGACAGCGAAGGTGAGAGTGCTTGCGAGAAGGTGAGAGAACTTGAAAACAAAACAAAAAAACACACACAAAAAAAAAGGTGAGAGAAGGAGAGAAGGTGAGAGTGCGAGCTCATTACCAGTTATATTGTTTTGTTTCTATGTGAAAAACCGGAAGTGTGGACCCCGTTCTAAAACTAGGCACGATCATGAAAACGCCGTGAGCGAACCTAATGCTAGATGGACGCTCCTAGTTATGGGCTCCTGCTCATCCCAAGTAGTTACCACTGATATGTATGTACTGTGTACGTATTGAACATGTGAGTTTATTTTTCTCGCTAACATCCCACAAGCGTTACGCTTGTAAACGTAAACGTCGGTTGGTCGACTTCCCAACACCAATCGCAGCCTGTGGTTGAATTACTGGGGTCTTACAATAATGTCTGGAGACTTTAGGACAGAACTGCATCACGCAGTTTACAATATTATCTGCGACCCCTGCGACCAAAAACAGACCACAACACCGGACCATAATCCTACTCTTATCGACAAGTGCATGGGTTCTTTTGAGTCCCACGATTGAAAGCTAAGAGGAGACAAGACAAACGGCTTTAAATGTCCCTGTCCACTGATGGTGGCGCGCCGGAAAGAAGTCCACACAAATGTTTCAACCTCAGCCAGGGGCGTTCCTAGCCTTTTTTTTGTTTGTAAGCCCAGGCGTGGCATAATTCAGAATATTGGCAATATGGGTGCGAGAGCGCCCATTTGGAGCG
>JAOCPT020499054.1:0-12376 GCA_026546935.2 Palythoa grandiflora
TTCATCAACTGGTTCAAAAGTTAGAATGAATAATACCAATCATTTCTACTCTTCAAGACAAACAAAATGAATGGTCATTTTAAAGGGTTTCAAGCAATGGCTCAAAAGTTGAAACACTCTTGGTTTATCTGAGACTAGGTTTAATATTTTGAAAAAAACAATGCTGCTTAGATTTCTATTTCTTATCTTTTGTCCATGGCAGCAATAACTGAGAGATGTGACCTATTCACACCTTTGGTACTCTGAACCTCCTAAAAAGATTGCAATGCAATTCTTGTTGTAAAATGGCTGATATATTTTGAATATTAGAGAACCGGAGTCACTGACTGTCATTGACATCACATCCGTAGAGTGATACAAGTTGATAAATCATCTTTAGAATTAGTCCACAGATAAACTCCTGATGCAGATTCCACATCAAGCATTTTCAATGACACCAGCCAAACCAAAACATGATCACACAAAAACATAGGAAACTTTAGGACAAAATTTAAAAAAATGCCATAATATTAGGGTTTTTTAGGGCATGCAAAAATAATTAGGGATTTTTAGGGCCACCACCTGCCATTACTCATGCTCCACTCTGCTTTTCTTCCCAAAAATTCAAAAAGAAGGAAGACTAAAAGGTACTGGTAAAATTTTCTCACAAAACAAGCTCCACACAGCATGTTTTCTTTGACAGAGTACCATTTTGGTCAACCCTATCCTGGGCTACTTTTTTCAGAATAGAAAAGTCACATAATGTCTGTAACTATAGCAACAGATTGCATTATGCCAGTCAGGTGTCATATGATCCATCAAATGATCACAATGAGCCACTGCTTGGATACCTTTGCTTGTGGGAGAACACTGCTTTGACAGTGCTTCAATTTATACAAACATTGCAACTGTTTAAATTGAAATATGTTCAAATGGAAACTAGTCAGGTCAGACAATTGTTTTACAAACCTGTCAACATAATTTTTGCTGAAAAATTAAAATAAAATTGGTTTTCATTGCTTTCTATTTCTCCAGATGGACTCTCGGCATGAACTATTGCTGTTAAAAATTGTAAATGCAAGGTGGAAATAAAATCTCAATTGGCACTTGATTGGCTGTATGATGCAGTGCAAGTTCGTATGAACTCAGATTACATAAGAGAGCTTACTCTAACAACACTTACTATCTTTTATCATGTTTGGAACTTGGGCCTGGTACATTACTCCCACTCCAGTCTCTCCTCTATCTGCTAACAGGGTTTTCTGTTGTGGATCATACACCAGGAAGTACTGGAACCAGTCCTGATGTTGGAAGTACAAAAACTAATAGTTTGCTAAAGAGCCTGCATACATGTACACTATACATTTACATGAAAAAAAAATTACAAATTCATTAGGTCATCATTTTGTTTTCAAAAGTCCAGAAAAATTTAAAAAAATCTTCTGATATTCCATTAATATAGTTTTTACTGTGGGAAAACAATATGGTACTATATTCTACTTATTTTTTGAGTTGCACAACATTATTGTAACAGTAAATCTGTACAGACTTTACATCAATTATATAAATTTTTTTCTTATATTATCTTTATTTTATGACACAACTTCAAAACTGAACAATGTTTAAGTAGGTTAAAATCTGTTTCCTTGAATGAGCAAAACTACTTTGTATAAGGTAATAATGTTAATGTATTGATCATAATCAAATACCTCTTTCTCCAAGTACTTGGGTAATACTTCTGCCTCATTGTACAAAGTTACAAGACATTTGCCTCTAAATATAACATAATAAATAGGGAGATCAGTGGCATATCCACTACAGATAATGAAAACACAGTTTTGCTTTGTTTTTGCCTTCCACAAAACCTAGTTGTATAAGCATGTTAAACCTCAAATTTCCATCTACACAAACTATCTAAGTTTGATACGAGTACAGGGTGCAAGCCAAAGCTTGTTATTTTGGAACTGAGCCAAAAAATTCCTTAAAAACTAACAAATAATCAGCCAAAAGGGCCAGCTAAAAGTTACAGAGCATTTATGGAAAATTTTCAAACCCTTGCATACTGTTACTGTTCTAAAAAACACATTTGAATAAGGAAAAAAAGAACAAAATCATATAACAAAGAAAGTCATCAAGTTTCCTAACAAGTCGACTCTACTAACTTTAACTTAAGTTAGCCCAAACCATAAAGAAAAATCATTACCACTTTTACACATAGACATGTAAGGAACATGTGGGATCTTTGGTCATTCAAGAATTGTTTTATTTTCATTTATTCACAATCTTAAAGTAACAGTGATTCTCAATTCTCAACTAGATAAAATTGGGGAATGTTTATATCAGCATACAAAGCTTTGTAATGATAAAACAAAACAAATCAGTTCACTACTTCAAATTTTTAAACAAATACTCTAAAACTTGACTATCTCTGTCAGATCGTTTATTTTTGATCTTTTAACAATTTTACTAACCAGCGGCCAATATAACCAGCTTTGGCCCATTTTCCTACATTAATTCTGCACCCTGCTAAGGTCTTACATACTTCACTTGTGATAATTTTTATTGTATAACACAGGGTGAATCATGTTACAAGTATTTTAAAAACATAATGAAAATTGTAAAGGGAAAAGTTTAGTATCTTTTTTGGTATGTTGCAGAGCCTGAAAAAATGGTAAACATTTGGCTGACCAATGTGTCACACCAAAATCAAATTTGATAAGACATCTTCAAATTTGATCAGAAATATATGTTCTATACAAACATATCAGTGGGATAGTTCTCTTGTATAATGATTCAGTCAAGTTATACATAAAACATCTCACAAAACAACTTGCCGTCTGAGGGGTCAATATTGCAAATATAAAAGTGTTGACTAATTCATTAAAAAACACAGTAATTATTATTGTTTACTCTATCACCTGGCATGATTTTAACTGTATGAGAAAAATGAAGAATTTACCTTATTGTGTTGGCATTGATATTTTCATATTGTCGAGAAAGGAACACCTCTCGATGACTTAGCTGATGTCTTGAAACATCATCAAGTTCTATGTCCCCCATTTCAATTTCGGCATCTTCTTCAGCTGATACTGTAATGTGAATGCAAACCATTCCATTAATTTGTTTGTATGATAAATTTTGTAATTGTCCTGTCTTATTTTCACTTGCCACCTTCATCAGTGTTATCAGTCAGAGGTACTTTTGTGCCCATATACTTTTTGTAGCAATTAAACAAAATGATAGAAGCAACTCTTCCAAAAGTTTTAAGATAAGTTTTAGTATAAGTATTTTTCATATAAGTGAGATACAGTAGTTGAAGATTATCAATAAAAGCTTAGGTGGGTAATGATTGACAGAACTTGAAGATAAATTGACTCATTTCATGTATAGAAAACATGTAACCAGTGTGATTATCTTTCAAGTATACAGAGAAAATCACTGGCTAGCAGCACTTCTTGGTTTAGACATACATACAAAATTGGGAAACTTTAACTCTTTGCTGCCTTTAATGCATCTTTGGCTACATTTTAAATTTTTTATAAATTATGAACTCTGAATAACTTAAATAATTTAGATTTCGCTTTATTATCCTAACATAGCATTTTTTTATGGATAATGATTATTAAGTAACGATCCAAGTAAGAAGTAGGCAGGTCAGCCGCAGTGGAATGCAGAAAGGTGCTAATTGCGATATTGTTAAACTGTAAATCTCATTGGCTAAACTTTGAAAATTGACCATATCTTCATAAGTAAGCTAATTTCTTTCTTTCCAGTTCACTCATCCATTCCCTTCTTGTTAAAACTTTTTGTTTTTAAATTTAAGAAAAATTTCATGTGGGGAACATCGAAAATCAAAAGGTTTTTTTTGGCTTTTGTTTTGGAGTTTTAGGATTGGATGAATTGTAATAGCACAAAAGAAACATTACTTTAAAATAGAGTTTCACTGCATTTTACTTTAAAACCATGTTGTATACGGGTTGATGTATTCTCCATCTGAAAATCTAAACATTCTGGTGTGGGAAAAGTGAAATGGTGCAGAACAATGGGAGGGTGCCTACTTCTTACTCTGACCGTTAATTAAGGTTACAGTACAGTAAAAAATGAAAAAATGTACCATTTTTTAGCTTTTGCCAGAAACCTATTGGCTTTGAGAAAATCTTTCAGGCAAAAAGAATATTTTTAAATCATGTATAGTTCTTGAAAAATGTGAAGTCAAAACTCATAACTAGAAGTAAAATGGTGTGTGAGTGTTTTTTTTCAAATGCATTTTTCTCAATGAAAAAAACTTTTTGCACCAAACACAGCTGTATAAAAAAGATTCCAACTCAAACAGATTTTGTTTTATTATTGTCAAATTTGGCACAGCAGTGGTGTAATAATTGAGCTTCGAAATGGTGCCAGGAAATTTTGATACTCAGCTTAAAGTTTTATAAATCAAATGATTTATCAGTATATAACTCCTTCACAAGAAACAAATTTCAAAAATCGGCTGTAAAACATGAGTAAGAAAGCCTATCAAAAATCGCTGGCACTGTTTTGGCAATCAAGCTGTGAAGAGGAAGGAATTATAAGAGTCAATAGTTTACCACCCAACCAAACAGACATGGATTTTCGCAAAGGGAAAAATTTGTCAAAAACAGTACATGGTCATTGTTCGTGATAAAAAAAAGTAATTTTAACCATCTTTTAGATAATTTTTATTAGCTTTCCAGTGATATATAGGTTTAGGGGGTATCAGATACATTGTAAAGGAGTTTTGGTTTGATAAATGAAAACATCTCTCAAACTGTTCTGTAACCTTAAGGCAGAGTACCCTGATGAGAATATTATTTACAAGGTTCAATCCAAAGGAAATGAAAAAATTTACAAGCTGAAGAAAATATAGATATTCAAATCCTAAACAAAACAAGTAATTTTACTGTGATTTTCGAAGCCATTTTAGCAATAAATATATTGAAATGAAAAAATAAATAAAAACAAGCAATTGTCAGGAAGTAAACCATAGTTAACAAAATGTATTCTACAAAAATATATTGAGGTTTTTGTCAAACTACTTGCAAGCAGAATACAGACCTGATTCACAGAGGCAAATTCTCAGTAACAAATTAACACATTAATATTACATATCAAGTGGGACTCCAGAAAAAAAAGAAAAATAACCCACTGTAATAGTATATATAAAACATATAAAATGAAAGTAATAAAGAATGACAAAAATTTTAAATCAGCATCACAGATACTGAATCAAAAAAATCCATGCTATGTAAATATAGAATGATAAAATTCTAGACTAGTGTTGATATTTCCAGTGCACCTTTAGGAAAACTTTATCTTCATTTAAGTTTAATAAATTTATAGTAAAATATGGAAGCAAAATACTTACTTAAATACCTATTTCTCAGTCTTGAGAATAGGAGACATTTTACTGATGACATAAACTGACTGTGTGAAAAGTGTTAAGTTACACAGGCACCACTTGTTCAATATGAATTATATATAACCCAATTTGATTCAATATTTCTATAGCAACACTTACTTAAATGTCTTTCAGCTTGAGCAGAAAGGGTTGAAGATAAATCTCTTTTTCTGTAGAAACATTGTACCTTGGCCTCCACTTGGCCATTACTCGTCTGTCAAGAAAAATTAACAACTAGTTAGTTGCAAGTTAATTATGATATTCATGAGAAGCGCTCTAGCCACCTTAAACTTCCTCACCTTTGTCAATTCTTCAATTCTTCGAATTTGGTATGGTTGGGATGGATTTGTTTCGACATAAACGTAATCTTTAAAAGAAAAGAAATCAAATTAGAATAGAAAGTATTAGACTTTTACATGAATTCGAATTAACCGCCATCTAAACTCGGCACCAAATGCACATGTCGTCCTTACAACCGTTTGGGCGACTGCCGACTGAAACCGCGCAAGAGGTTACGACAGAACAAAGTTCTGCAAAAACCGTTTCCTCTTGACCTTCCACAGTTTCGTTGATTTTCCCTCTACAAAACCCAACATCTAATCACAAAAGTTGTCAGTCTTCACGCGGAAACGTACTTCTACAATAACTTTTAAATGAACGTAGAATGCCCGACCGGCGGACATGCGACCGTCGACAAACTACAAATCCCGGCTTTGTTTTACCCGACTGCCAAAAAGAAACAACACAACTATGCACGTGCTTGTTGGTAGAGAAGTTTATTCCACACACCGGGTCTTCAAAGCCTAGCATATACGGAAAGTAATGAGCAAGCCTCATGTTTTTTCGGTCACTTTCGCGCTTTGGTTGCGCGAAGACGGTGGTAACGAGAAAATTTTCACGCACGGATTTGTTCAGTACTCCTTACCTCCTACACGGAATACGTTCGATGCCGTGGCCATGATCTCAAGTATGGCGGGAAAATGCTGTATACCAAATTACGATATCTAAAAATTAAAAATGTCAATTTTTTCATGGAGCCTGTGCACGATTTCCTACGCCAATGTCATTTACCATACACGAACGCCGCCATATCATTGTTCACCCATCTTCTCGGAACCACGCGCATCCTGACGTCAATTTTTTTCCTCGCGATGTTTCGGCAAATTTTTACCTGCAAAATCTAAGTATGCGCACACTCGGAAGCATTCGTGAAACTTCGTTTCTGTTCCGCTAATTAATGACGTCACAATGATTGACAGGTGGTAATGCGTCAGCTAAAAAACTACTGCACCCCCCGGAATTCGGATTTGACCCCACGGAGTCATTGGTTGATGAATGTGCTGTATCTTGACAGGAATGTCACGATCGTTCAACTGCGAAGCAACATCTGAAACCAACCATGGCCGATGATGACCATAAAACTAATCTCACGGAACTAACATTAACCACCATGGTTTTCGAACCACCAACATTTTCAATGGAAATGAATCTGTTAGCAATAAAACGCCTGTCCCTCCCGACACAGTCACACAACAATTTTCTGTTTTGTGTCAACAATATGTTTGTATGTAACTGAGACTGTTTTCATTTTCGAAAGCAACAATGGCGCGTTCAGCGTCTCATTAACTCGGTCTAAAACAAGGTTTTTTATTTCTTTCATCATCAAATTCACGGTAGCCTTGGTAAAGAAGAGCCAACACAACATAAATATATTACTCAAGCTTCGTGAAATATTCCACCCGTTGATTTGACCGACATCTTTGTTGATGACGTCATGAACGGTGCACGCTTTTCATTGGTTGGGTTTTCTCAAAACCGGTTTAACTAGTTAATATGAAAAGCGACAAGGTGTGGAAGGCAAGAAGGCGGAGTTTATTTTTCACTTCAGTTGATGGGCTGTCAGTGGTTTGTAACGAGAATGAGCAAATACCGTAATAGGATGGAAGGATGAAATTTTCCACAAAAATTTGCAATTCTAATAAGTAGAATTACCGCTGGGGGCCTGCATATGTCAAAGCAAAATATTACTCATTTTTAAATAATGAGAAAAGCGCACGATTGATAATTATTTAAGAAGTAATGCTAATCCGAGCTTACCTTAATAACATTGGCTTCATTTAGATTAAAAGAAATTAATAAACATTACTCTGGTTTTAAAATCAAAATGAAAATAAAATTACGTCGAATCTCGGTGCTTGCCTGGAAACCAATAGAAATTTCCTCGGGGAAGGTCAAATGAGATGGTTTGAATGAATTTTCATTATAGATTTCACAAAGCATTTAATAAGAGTTAATAATGGTCGCGGCATTGTGCCGACTTGCGCGAGTTGATGTATTGCTGTCATTCAATGCTTTTTTTTTCCGCTGTACTGAATATCTACAATACAAAACGGAGGGCTATCAAATATTCGCTTCAAACAAACCTTGGCCAACTCCTGGGGAAGTTTTAGCGACGTTGCACGATTGAATCGGTTCGTAAGGAGCTTTAAAGTACGTTTTGAAATCCAAAAATAAATCGTAAAATATAGATTTTAAAAAGGTCGGGTTACACGTAAACTGAACTGTAATCTTAAAAGTGGCAAAAAAAGCCCCATCACACGATGGTAAAATAGCCCGGGTTATCGTAGGTTGGTAACAGCATACTGGGTGACCCGCGGTTTTGGTCGGCGGTGAACTGCCAAAACCGAATAATACAACTCGCTTATGAAGAACTATGTAACCAAACAGAGACGCAAACTTTGTTTTCACGGATCGGAAAATCTATCAATCAAACAAGATTTATGTTACAGCGGCCGTATGTTCAAAGAACAATGCAATGTAAGATTGACAAGCGGTCGTGATGTTTTTAGTTACAGAAAGAGTTACAATCTAGGTTAAGACATGCAATCACTATCATAATCTATATCAAAAAATTCCCAATTCTAGTCCATTTACATTTTTCTTTTGTGAGGTCATCAACCCGATTGCATGAGAGCAGAACAGTAAAACCGGATTTGTCGCCATACACTCAGCAACAAAAAAAAGAAAAGTTAGTTAAAGTAAGCGGCTGAGATTTGTCTTGCAACGCATGCACTCAGTTGCATTGTTGCAACGAAAACAAGAATATAAAGATGTCGCTTGGCGATTGCTAACAACACCTGACCAAAACACCATTATATTCATTCTTAATGATAAACGATTTGACAGTAGCCAACGAAAAACCTCACTAGCTACTTTTAACCAATTAGATACGATATTTTTATGATTCACTATTTAATTTGAAGACTGAACAAAAGCGACTCCTTTCTAACTGTTTTAGTGAGACCAATGTTAATTAATTTTCCAGATGAATATTAATATCTTCGATATTCAATAGGACTGTCCATAAGCCGCGGTATATTTTCTTTCGTATAAACAACCATATACTTGCTTGATCAATTGTAAGACGGCCAATAAAATTGCATTCGTCATAATATTGTATTTGGAAGTCGGTTTCTAGTTTATAATCTCAAAATTAATTTCCTATCGGCTTGCCGGTATACAATGATAAAAGCTGAAGCAAAAAGAAAAACAGTTGTCTTGACTAGTATTTGTTATAGTAAAAAACATTTTTATATTTAGGAACAACTTTTTGAAAAATATCTTAAGGATTTTAGATTTAATGAAAACTACCACCAATTTTGCAATAAAAAATAGCTTTACCATTTTCTTTGCTTGTAGTGACAGAAAGAGGCAGTAAAAGTAGCCAATCAGGATGTGAATTTTGTGTTAGAACTTGGATTTTGATAGGTAGAGCCATACGAAATGCGCAAATTTTGTACTGTAAAAAATATACGCAGTTCGTTAAGGGAAAATCAAGGGCTCATTGCTTTTCTAGGTTTGCCCTAAATCTGTCTACGCATGCGCAGAACTATTTACTGGTAGAGACACAATAGCAACAGTGGACAGCTGTTTCATCTTTGCTAGAACTTATCAACATGGTATCGCTCATAGCTGGTCTACAGAGACGCTTAGGCTTATGGGACAACGGCTACAGTTTCTTAATGGTAAAGCGTTTTTACAATTTTAAAACTGATAAATCTCAGACAGTTAATTGTGCACATGCTCGGGTGTCTTTGATTTTTTCTTCATGCTTCCGAAAGCCAAAATTTATAGTTTTTTGCCTACAAGCTATCCAGCTCTACATGAACGCCACTTGTACAGTCAGCAAAGTTGTTTGTAGGATCGTTTTTGGTAAGTTCTTAGCGACTTGAATATAACATGCTTTAATAACTGTGATTTGCTTCTTCCGACATTCGGGCCTTTAAGTTAATTTTTTTTTGCCGGTCAACTGACTGACTTTTGTGAGACTCGTTCAACGAGCTAGAAACATAAAAAATAGGCGGGAATGGTCAATTGGGAAAAGAAAATAAGGAAGGCGTTTAAAAGCCAGGGAAATAAACAAAAGATGACTCCAGAGACTTTTTAAAATCAAAAACTTTCTATTGCAATTAAAGCCCAAGTTTTCATGAATTGTTTTCTGTAAACGTAATAAGTGAAAATGAAATATAATTTCAAGAATTGTTTTTTTTTCAAATACAAATCTTCATGAAAAACTTTTTAGTGTATTTTAGTTCCCCAACTGACTCCGCATGGGGATGGCCCAATGTACCAGTCTTCAGCCGGTCCCAAGCCCGGACAAAGGAGGAGGGTTGGGCGTGGGGCCAGCAACCCCACCCCGTAAAACCATGCCGCTACAAAAACGACTACTTCCAAAACCCAACATCATTCTCATCTCTGTGGGGGAAGGATTCTCAAGACCAGACAGCATGACACATCATGGTCAAACCCGAAACTGAAGGAAGTTAGGATGTCGACTACCTTTCTCTCGTCAAGGAAAACAACCACCATTGGTTTGTGGAACAGCAGAGCCATGTATGAAGGCGGCCGAACAACACAGATTGCCTTCAGGAGAATTCTGAATAAACAAGCTAGCGATTTTAGGACTTCGCGAGGTGAGATGGCTGAAGAGCGGCGAAATGAGCATGCATGACTAGTGGAGAAACCATTCTATACAGTGCCCATAGTAGATATCAGTCCGCCCGCTTGGTTCTTGTGGGATGGGAGCCACTGGGGTTACCCTCAGTAACAGCTTTGAAGTCTTGGAACAAGAGAATCAACACAGACGACCTTCATCAGGAATGGGAGACCATAAAAACTGCCATCACTGACACCTGTGAAGAAGTATTGATATCTTCAACTGAAATGTGAAACCTGGCGAGTGATCAAACAAACCATGAAGACCTTGCAAACCTTCATAAACCGTTGCCTCAGGAACATTTTGAAAACCTTTTGGCCAAACACCATTCGAAATGAAGACCTCTGGAGTGCAACCCAACAAAACTCAATCGAAGAAGAAATTAGAAAGAGGAGATGGCGATGGGTTGGGCATACCCTGAGACGAGGCGAGGCAGCCGAGGCGAGTGCATTCCGCACCTTTCACTGAGGTGGAACCCGCAGGGCAACAGAAAAAGAGGAAGACCAAGGAACACCTGGAGAAGAAGTCTGGAGGCTGAGATGAGGACTGCTAAATGGACTTGGGCACAGCTCCGAAACACTCGTCAGGACAGGGAGAAGTGGAGATCGTCGGCCCATGCCTCACTGGAGGCCAAGGGCATGAGTGAGTGACTTGGTTTCCCAACAACTTTTGTTTCAAAAATTCTAACTACAATTAATTTTCAATTTCTTACAGCGCTTTTTGCATTTTTCACAGAATCAAGGATTTTAATAGGCTCTAAATCATTTTCAAACACTTTTCAGTCCCGAAATTTACCGCCCTTTTTTTCAACTTTGTCAGTTTGGTTTGGGATTTTTTTTTGTTAGTTATTTAGTGTGCGCCAGCCAATCACAATCACAATCTACGAACAACAGATTTAACGTCTTTCTCGAAATATTAACCACTTTTTTCGGACGAGTATATTTCTTTATTTATTTCATACAAGTGAACAACAAACATAAATGTAACCCGTTAACAAGAAAAGAGGTCGAAAGAGGTAGTGATGTGTGAAGGAACAGCCGCTTTAAGTCTCACGAGACCGTATTCATGTTAAATGGTCAGATGATGAGATCGCACTTTTTAAAAACTCTGTTGAATGAAAGGCAGAAGTTCCACTTTGAAACGGCACAGTGCCTTATCTGATAGGGAATAATTAGAATATAAGCCACGCCCTACAGGGTAACATGTAAACCGTTGACAAGAAAAGAGGTCAAAAAAAGTAGCGATGTGTCTATATAAACTTATACCATTTTCAGTGTCTGAGGGGACGGCTTATTTTCTTAGGCGTAAAAACGTACGCTTTTGATAAACCCCCTTCCCCCATCCTAAAAGCGTACATAATTAATGTTGACATTCAAACTTGAAGTTTTGATCGTGTACTGTCACAAAACCCTATTGACAACAAAACCAAAAACTTATCCTCGTTTTATTGACACTTTAAAGGTCATATAAAGTTGATTTAACATGCTCAGGATGTAATGCGTTGCGTGACATCAGCTCAGACCAGTTACCCAGGACCATGACTCATTCCTTTTAAATCTTCGATGCATTGTTTCAATAACAAATGTTTTGAAGAACAGGGTTAATTATTGCCAAACATTACTTATTTGTGTTTATTTTTACCCATGGAAGCAAAACATATCGACATTTTTTATGAACCCAAAAGCGTACATTGACCGCGAACTCCCTTCCACCCAAAGTACGTTTTGTACGCTTGTGAAAATGTCGAAAACTGTGAATGAATCCTTAACGGGTCAGATACACTTTTTTTCTTTATTAAGAACTCACTTAATAAGAACAGTGAGGCTCAAACTGCCCGAAAAATAAGAACAAATTAAGAACAATTTGAGGCTGAAATGAAAATTTAAAAACAAATTAAAAAAAAAGAAAAAATAGCAAACTCAGTTTGGCAAGCAGCCATCACACAGAGCATCGCACATTAAATATATTTCGTTACTTAGGCCCCG
>JAOCPT020499158.1:0-12372 GCA_026546935.2 Palythoa grandiflora
TGCTCCGTTTTACGGGTATTTAAAGCTCAAGCTACACGGATCAGAGGAAAGTCGGAACAGGCGTTGGAGTCACTGAGGATCGAACTGGGGACCTCCAGCACAGAAGACAGCGCACTTACCAACTGTGCTACGCCTGCTTAGGCTTTTTTATCTCTTCACTCAGGGTTTATACTCTTTTGAAGTACTGAAATCCCACGACTTTTTCCATAACCTTGTGCTGTTAATTTCTTTACCAGAATACATCAAATGAATCATCAATTACTCTTTCCCTGGCACGTTAGCAAATATGAAGGAAGAGAAAAGCTGTTATTTTGAGATATTTGTGCAAATGAACGAGGTTTTTTTATCAGTCTTTATGTTATTTTTGCGTAGTTCTATCTAAATTGTACCAATTTTCCATGACTTTCCATGACCCTCATGGAAATTCCATGATTTTCCAGGCCTGGAAAATGAAATTCTAAAATTCCATAACTTTCCAGGTTTTCCATGACCCATACGAATCTTTTCACTCATTTGGTGTATTCTTCTTGTAGTTTTTCTTATTTCTGTCTTTAAAACGTCTTCAAAACAGATTTCTTTTTTTCTCTAGGTACTCCCGCTTTAATTTTGATGTAAGAAAATTGATTATCATCTTTCTATAAAATCAAATAACCTGTGAGTTCGAAGCCAAATTAAACTTAATTGTTTAAAAAATGGCGGAAAGCGAACATCGCAAAAATTGGGGCACAATTTTACAAGCAATGTGATTGGTTGAAAGTATTTTCTCGAGCTTTTTTATTCGACCATTTCACCTTGCATGAAGTGATATCATATTTCTTCACTGATATGTCAGTTTGTTTTACCGACATGGATTTTCTGTATCACATGGATATCTACACTAAATGTGTAATCATAGTTTCCCATTCTTCATAGCCCGAGACTTAAGTTATTAATCGCTCGACGGCTTAGATCGTGTATGTCGACTTGGAGAGGGGTGAAACCGTTTTGGTACTTAATCTAACTACACAATTGCACAGCAACATTTACGGTTAGTCAGTTTAGGACATCTAGCGTTAAATTGTATTACATTTTAGGTTAGACATCTTATTGCAATGGTATTACCATTTGCGGTTGGTATTCTAAATTTGCTGACGTTTTTACATTTAGCAGTATATTCGCGGCATATTCGGTTTCGACCGGCAAAATTTAATATAACTTTCGTTTGAACCACATTATTCAGGAACTGTTGACTTTTGTAACCCTAATCCCTGTCAGAATGGAGGAACGTGTACGAATGGAGCTGATAAAGCCAATTGCGCATGTCTTAGTGGTTATACGGGGACATATTGTGAGTATACCGCTGTGTAGCTAATCAGTTGTAACGCATTGTAACAATTTAAAATAAGCTACCACTGTTCTCATTGTTACGCGACCTTTTGAATTTCTTTTCGATCTGAGCTTTGGTTTAGGAACCGTATACAATTTATTGTACCCCTTTTCCGGTGCAGAATAAAAATGACCCCAAAAAAATCCTTGTCCCGTATCTGTCAATAACAAAATCTCTTTGCCCCGTATGAGCTTTGCTCGGAAAATGTATTCGCTTCCGCTATGTAGCTATACTAGTTAGAATGAAGTATAATTGTATACCCACCGTTCTCAGGTAAACATTTCCACACTCTTATACAGAGTTCAGCAATCTGAAAAGAAGTATGTCCGGGAAAAGTACCCTTGATCCAGTATTTTACTGATTCTGGGTCTCCCAGCTATGTAATTACACAATTACATTACACTTTGCTGTCTCGTTTATGCTATAAAAAGTAGGCGCCCTGTTTTGTTCACCTCCGAATACCCTATAAAAAAATCTCTGCACCCTGTTGATGAAAAAAAGTACATGCCCCGTCCCCTTTTGCACCGGCTCCTTATAAAGGTCAATTTTGCATGGTCCCTTAGGCTACCGTCAACCAAAACTTTGTTTATTATTTAGCGTGTACCAACCAATCACAACCCACGAACTACAAACATGGAGACTGTTAGGGGTCTGTTAGAATTTTGACACGATTGACAGCTGACAAAACAAAAGTTTCGCGCGACGCAACAGGGGAGGCCCATGCGAGGGGAGCTATTAGAGTCGAATTTCTGTAGTCTTAAAAAAGAAAAAAAAACGTAATCCTCTTATTAAAGAGATAATAAAATTGCGTCATTTTACACCTCCCGTAGCAGGCAACCCAGTATACGCTTTTTTAAAACGTCTTGTTTATTTTGTATTACTTTTTCGTCGGGAGCAACATTTTCTGTCCGTATTAGCAATTTGTCTGCAATAGCGACGTATCCGCAAGGCGAGATCTGACTGTGTTTTGGGCCCATTGGCTCTCAGCGAGGAGCTACAACTGGTTCTGAAAAAATATTTAACAAATAGATTCCATGTTTGTTTGCGTGCGTCTGTTCAGCAATAGATCATAGATGACGTCAAACTATGTTAAGAACAAAAAAGTGGCACACGAGGCGATATCAGAGTGTGTCCCTGATGTTCTTTCCACAGATTGACGTCCTCTTTGATCTATTACTGAACAGACGCATAAAAACATGGAATCTATTTGTTTTATATAATAAAAAATTAAAAAAATGTTAATTGTGACGTCAAGCGTGCGTCTGTCCTCTTATATATCATAGGCGAGAACCAATCAAAAAGGGAGAATAACTTGGGTTCTTATATAAATATATAGAGATGACATCGCGTGGATGCGGGGGACTGCAGTTTAAAGATCTCCAAAAGATTTTCAGCACGAACTCGGGGGTTAAACTAGTATCCTCATTAATACATACAATGTATTAAAAAATCGGGAATTTAATTTTGAGACTTTTGCGGATTTGATCGACTCACAAAATAAGTTAAATTATCAACATTTATAAAATAATTCAGAAGGTACATGCGTTCTAATGGTCAACAAGTATACTTTCATAGCGCTATGAAGCATAAAAATGACGTTTGGCTGCCGCCAAGTTTTGAGAATTTGCAGTTTCTTGAAAAGAATAAACTATTCGCGTGCCTTCATAGCCTGATGAAACCGAGGCGAACGTTTGGGAGAATTCGAGAGCAGATCAGTGAAAACCCGAAACGCAGTCGAGGGTCTTCACCCACGAGAATTCTTACAAACTTTGCCGAGGTTTTCACCAGGCTATGAAGGCATGGAGGTTAAACAAAAAAACTGAGTGTATCCTTTGCATCACAAGGTCATGCCTGTATATACTGAGAGTCTAAATTAACGAATCGATTTTCATGCTTGACTGCAGTTTAGAATTTTTGTGTAGCTCTGACACACATTTTTTTTTTAAAAAAACAGTAAAATTCTGCTCAGGTTCGATGCTTTTTTTGTTCTTAACTGCCATATATTTTTAATGGCTGAAAATCAACAAAAACGCATACATTGTGACTGTTATTTTAATTATACATGCAGTGACTGTTGGAGTACAGATTTTGAAGGAGAAACGACAATAGGCCACTTAAAAAAATATCCCGGTGTATCATCAGCGCGCCTACTAATTTTTGCCAGCGCACTGACTTTTTTATATTTTTTAACCTGGAAGAAATATATATCAAAAAAGTCGAGAAAATTTTTCCCTGTTGCGAAGCAAATCTAGAACATGTAAGAGATGAAGAACATTATGCTTGTCAAATAATACTTTAAAAATATACACGATTAATAGATTGTATTGTAATAATTATAATAATAATAATAATAATAATAATAATTTATTACTTATAGTGCGCATACTCCATAGGAAGATGCTCGCATGCGCATTACAATTGTTCAAAATATTAAAAATATGATACATGTCTGAATGAAACTATTTACATTAATTAAAATCTCGAATTTAAAAATTTACATATAATATAATTGTGGTAATATGTTTAGTTAAGATCAAATGCCTGGCGAAATAAATAGGTTTTCAGATGAGTTTTGAAAACTGGGACAGAAGGAGACTGACGAATGGCACTTGGAAGACTGTTCCAGAGGCATGGTGCAGCGACAGAAAATGCTCTATCTCCTAGTGTCTTAAGTGTTTTAATATTCGGACGCTTGAGAAGGAGATCTCCATTGTTTCTTAAGTTATATCTAGACGGAGGTTTGACGGTTAGTAGTTCAGAAATATATTCAGGTGCGAGACCATTCAGAGCCTTAAAAGTGATGAGTAATATCTTAAAATTGATTCTGAAGTTAACAGGTAGCCAGTGTAAATTAATAAGGACTGGTGTGATGTGATCGAAGCGGCCAACATTGCAGATAAGTCTGGCTGCTGCATTCTGTACACGTTGGAGTTTTTGTATCTGGCATGCAGGAAGGCCGTAAAGTAAGCTGTTTGCGTAATCAAGTCGGCTTGTGACGAAGGCATTTACAAGTATTTGTACAGATTCGAAGCTCAGGAATTTTCTAATCCTTCGAATGTTGAACAGATGGAAGAATGATGCCTTGCATACTTTGTTAATATGGCAGTCCATCTTGAGCTGGGCGTCGAACCAGGAGCCTAGATTTCTGACTTCACTCGAAGGTGGTATTGTGGACATCCCAACTCGCACACTTGCGTCAGTATTCACTTTGGCCAGCTGTTGCTTTGTACCAATGATGACGATCTCTGTCTTATCATCATTTAACTTGAGTCGATCCGCAAGCATCCAACGTCTGACATCGGAAATACACTTCTGCATGGCCTCAATTGCAGCCGATTGATTTTCAAGTTCTGGTTTAAATGAGACGTAGAGTTGCGAATCGTCAGCATAAGCGTGGACATCAGGTAGGTGGTGTTCAACGATTTCGAAGAGTTTACTGACGTACAGAACAAACAGGAGCGGCCCTAGACAAGAGCCTTGGGGCACGCCATACTTTACAGGAAAGTTCCTTGATTTGCCACCGTTGATTGAAATGGACTGTTGTCGGTTCTCTAGGTAGGAACAAAACCAGGAGAGTGCGACACCTGAGATGCCAAAATCAGAGTGGAGACGGTTTAGTAGAATTCCATGATCGATAGTATCGAATGCAGCGCTGAGATCTAACAACACTAACAAGGTTACGTGTTGCCGATTCATAGCCATGAGGATGTCATTTTTCACACGCAGCAACGCAGTTTCAGTACTATGAAACTTACGATACGATGATTGCAGCTTTGGATAGAGACAGTGGACAGTCAGATGGTTGTGTGCCTGTCTGAAAACAGCTCGTTCCGTTAACTTGGATGTAAAAGTTAAGTTGCTTATAGGACGCAGATTGGCAAATATGGTCTCAAGCTTCGATTTCTTAAGACCTGGATGTACATCAGCCAGCTTCCAGTCATTTGGGAACTGTCCAGATTGCAGAGATAAGTTGATCATTCTTGTGAGGGCCGGAAGAAGAACATCTAGACACTCAACTACTAGAGGCGTGGGCATGGGGTCCAGGGAACAAGACTTCTTACTTGAATTAGAAATAAGGTTTTTGACGTCCTCTTCGCATAACTCACTGAATGAGTCCAGCCGGGCAACAGGAATAGGTGTAGGCGGAAGTGTTTCGCAAGACTGCACAACAGTCTCAGATTGGGCGGCAGCGTCAAGCTCGGTGCGGATACGCTCAATTTTTTGAGTGAAAAACAAGCCGATGTCATCAGCAAGGGCATTACTGTCATTGTATCCTTGAAAGGCAAGATCAGATTTTGAGTCGAAAAGAGTTTTGGCAGATCTGAATAGCTTGCGCTGGTTGTTGCTGTTTTCCTGGATGAAGTTGGTATAATAGTCTTTCCGGGCGCTCTTCATGAGGTGAGTTGCATGGTTCTTTTTGACGTTGTATACTAGGAGGTCAAGAGGGTCCCTTGACCTGCGCCACTTCCTCTCAGCCTTACGACGCTCCTTTTTCGCAGCCTTAACCTCCATGGTAAACCAGGGAACTGTTGGTCTCTTCGTGATTGACTTTGTAAGAAGTGGCGCGTGTTTGTTCAAGGTACAAAGCAAGGTGTCGTTATAGCGTGCCACAAGGACATCAAGATCGAGGGAGAGCAGATCATTACAGAGGTCCGATTTTAATAAATCTTCCTTAAGAGCATCAATGTCAATAGATTTTACTTTGCGATATGAGATCGTAGTCCTTTTGAAGGAAGGCTTCTCAACCCGAAGTTGGCAGTGAACCGGCATGTGATCAGAGAACAGGAAATCGGTCCATGGTGGAGTTACACAGATATTGTCGCTTTGGCGCGTAATTATAAGATCGAGCGTATGCGAACTGATATGGGTGGGAACTGCGACATGTTGTTCAAGTCCAGTAGTTTCGAGTAGGTCTTGTAACTTGATGGCATCTGGGTCATCAGGTACATCCATATGGATATTGAAATCACCAGAAATCACAAGGTGGTCGGAACAGAAGACAGCAGACTCCAGGAATTGCGCAAATTCCCTGAAGAAAACGGTGGTTGTGACAGGGTGTTTCTCTGAGTATGGTGGTCGGTAAACAATGATCAGATGAATACGCTGTGTCCCAGATGTGATGGTCCACTGAGAGTATTCAAAGGACTGGAGCTCAGCAGCTTCACCCTTCGATACGCGTAGATTTTCTCGAAACAGAACACCAGTGCCGCCACCACGCCTGCAAGAGCGCGGGTGATCACAAAGTTTATAGCCAGATGGCGTGCATAGGACACGAGAGGCAGACTCATTTTCACTAAACCATGTCTCCGTGATTGATACTATGTCGGGTTTATATTCACAGATAAAGTCAGTAAATTCAGCTGGTTTGTTGTTCAACGATTGTGTATTGATATTGCAGAAGGCGAGGCCTTCGCATGGATCTTGCGGAGCGACATAAGTAAGATTACTTTTGTTTACATGTTGGTAATATGTAAATTTACGTGACTGATATCCATTTCGAGTAGCGCTGTTACGTGATATTCTAACCGGTATGTGCGTCCTTTTGTTAATAGGTGACACGCACGGGTGCTGCCTATGCATGACTACGTCGGAGGTGTTAGTTTGAATATTTAATATCGGCCAAGTAAAATTATGCAAATGACTTCCATCTTGGAAATGAGAAGTAGAAATTCGTTCAAAACTCAACTCGTTGCGGAAACCGTCGCTGGAAATTACAGGAGTTGGTAGATTAAGCGACTTCGATGACTGGTGTATCGATTGCCCGGCTCTACATCCTCGGCGTGTCGGCCTGAATTTTGATATTTGAAGATTGCACAACTTTCGCCACAAGTTGGAGTCGATGCGAGTTCTGAAGTAACAATTTGTTGCTATGGCTGTCAAAGCTTCGCTCGAGTACCTTATAGCCATTCAAATGTAAAATGCAATAGCCATCCAAATGTAAAATGCAGTAGTTAAGCAAAAACTAATAAAAATATAATAAAATTGCGGAGCGTCGAAAAGTGCTGCCGAACAGGCGCTCAGTTCCAGGCTCATTGGAGACGGTATTTATCTCTGGTTTCTGTGTTGTTATGTGGATGAGAGTCTCCCTGGACGGGACACAGATCCGTCGCAGGTTAGCCCCAGCAGAATCTGGTAGTCATTTTACCAACCTCAAAAGAATTAACTTGCGTAGCAGGCGGTCATGTGATGAGGAGGACAAAACCAAAAATTTGGCCTTCATGTTGGATAACCTTGATACGTTCTGATTTTTATGGAAAACTTTTTGAAAGTAATTTTTTATTTACAGAAAGTATCAGTAGTGCTACAAGCTCATTTGCTTATCTTAAAGCATTTAATATCTTCTTTTCCACGTGACATGATTGTGCGAAATTTTGTGGTTGTCTTAACAGAACACTTTGTTTGAAGTTTAATAGGAAGAGTGTTGAGAATGATGTACTGTACATCAAAGTTTGAAAAGATGCTTGTTTTTTTCTGTCAGTTTAATTAGTCGTGCTTTTTATTATTTTCACTTGATGTGTGTATGGTTCATTAATATAACTCCTTCATTGTGTAGTATGATGGTCGTAATGCTAGAAAGTTCCACGGTTAAATAACTTTGCATTTCAGGTCTGAGGTTCACATGAAGCTCGATAGCCGTGGATGCACTGATGATGTATGCCTAAACACGGAAACAGTAAGCGTTAATCACATCGTTAAATCATATTATGTATATCCCGGACTATATTCACTACATATCGATTTCCGTATAGTTTATAATATCCGTAAAATATAAGTATTTTCTTTCAACATTCTAAATTTATATTTTTCCAGGCAGCTAAATCTCTTGGGGCTAGGGCCTCACAGGAAGATGGTGGGCTTAAACTTCATTTTGCCGTTTTTGCTGTGAAAAGTAAGTAATACCATTGTTTTGTATAGTTTGCCGCTTACTTAAGATTGAAACATTCTTATATTACTGCAGTTTTGGGCATTTTGATTCAAAATGACTCCACTTTTAGGTATTAAAAGTCCTAAAAAAGTTGTGAATATCTAAAAAGTCCTGAAAAAGTTTTGGTAATGACAGACTGCAAGCCTAAATGCGTTCGTGTTTTTCGTTGAAGATTTAGACGAAAATAGAAGCCTAATATAGCTGTAACTTTGAAACAGTCGCAGTATATGTTTTTTTACAGTCAACATCAGAAAGAGGCTTGAAATAAGAGTATAACCAAAAATTGTTCATGTCGAAAGGTCCTAAAATTTACATAAAATTTCTGAAAATGTCCTAAAATTTTGAAGCATATTGTAAAAATTTAACGATCTAATGTTGTTTTTGTATTTATCAGGTGAAAAAGATGAGGAAAAAACCCTTCCAAAAACCACTTCTAATCCACTTTGGATCACCATGTTATGTGTTGGTATCCCATTATGTGTTGTTGGGGTCCTAGCTGGTGGAAAGATTGTGTATGCACGACTGTGGCTCCCTGATGGATTCATTAGGCGCAATAATAGACAGAGAGGATCTCTTCGCAGAGAACCTATTGGAAAGGACTATTCATTGAGGTGGTTAGCTTCATCTTTTGAAAATATATATATTCTAATAGTAATAGGCAGAGAGAGATCTCTTCAGTGAGATTGTATTGAAGAGGACTTTCTTCGAGGTAGTTAGCTTCATCTTTTGAAATCATTTAATTGTAATAGTAACAGAAAGAGAGAATAGATTTCTTTGCTGAGAGTCTTATGAAAAGGACTATTCGTTAGGTAGTTAGCTTCATTTTTTGACAATTTATACTTGTAATAGTAATAGACAGAGACGATCCTTTCGCCAAGAGCCTATTGCACAGGAAAATTCATTGAGGTAGTTAGCTTCATCTTCTGAAAACATATCTTTGTGAAAGTAATGGTGTTTAAATTTTATGATTATGAAAATTGAGTATCATCTAATCGGATTACACATTTTCTTTTTTTCAGAGATGTGGGTAAGAGTGTTTCTGAACTAGAGGAAGCAGGAGCAGCTGTCAATCGCATGGACCCAACACTACCTCAGGATGGACGGCAGGCTAAAAGAGTGCGCCTTGACGACGGACAAAGTAAGACAGTGTGTGCACGACTGTGGCTCCCTGATGGATTCATTAGGCGCAATGATAGACAAAGAGGATCTCTTCGCAGTGACCCTGTTGGAGAGGACTATTCATTGACGTAGGTAGTTTCATCTTTTGAAAATATATAATTGTAATAGTAATAGGAAAAGAAGGATCTCTCGACTAAGAATGTATAGAAGAGGACTTTCCTTGAGGTAGTTAGCTTCATCTTTTACAAACATTTAATTGTAATAGTAATAAATGAATGACTGAATAACTGTATTTCAAATAACATGTTTCCTGCCGCCTGGAAGATCGCTAGAATTAGCCCTATACCTAAATGCGCGGAGGCCAAGACGAACAACGACCTTAGGCCAATATCTACATTACCTGTACTGTCTAAAGTCTACGAGCGCCTTGTTCTTGGTCAGATGCAGAATTTCATTACTCTCAAAGAGACTGTTAGTGCATACCGAAAGGGGCACAACACAACAACAGCACTACTCGGTATCAGAGATGATATTGTGCGGGCAATGAAGCGCAGTGAAATCACTATGGCTATTTTAGCGGACTTCTCGAAGGCTTTCGACACCGTTGCTTTCGAGGTCGTCCTTAGGAAGCTTTACAAGCATGGGTTCTCTAAGTCATTCCTACTCTGGGTCACATATTACTTAACTGGCAGAAAACAATTCGTACAAATCGACGACAGAACTTCGAGTATGGTCGATGTGGTTCTGGTGTACCACAAGAGTCAGTGCTTGACCCAGTGTTATTTAATCTATATGTAAATGACCTTTCGGATTCTTTTGGCGAAGTAAAGTGTCATCAATATGCCGATGACACTACGTTCTATGTGCACGGCAAACCGTCTGACATCACGGACTGTCAAGAGCGTCTTAGTGAGGCTCTTAGTCGTCTCTCCTTGTGGTCGAAGGAGTGTAACCTGTCACTCAACCCTACCAAGACGAAGACGATGTTGTTCTCCACTCCTCAGATGGCGCGAGTTCACCATTTAGACGATCTCCAACTTAATCTTGCGGTTGATGGACACGCCCTCGAGAGGGTCACTCGCACAAAGCTACTTGGGACTGAGATGCAACAGAATCTGAAGTGGGAGGTGGACGTTAATGCCAAGATAGCTGGTTGCTATTCTACTCTATCGATATTAAGGAAATTAAAGAACATTGCTACTTTTAATGTAAGGAAGCAACTTGCTGAATGTCTTATTTTATCTAAGTTAGATTACAACATTACAGTCACTTATCCAGTTCCAGAATATCTCATTAAGAGGCTGCAGCGTGTTCAACTCGCGGCGGGTGGATTTGTATACAATAGGTTTGTAGAACTATCTGACAGCAGCATTCCATGAACAGTATGCGTATGCGTTTTTACTAGACGAATAATTGAAAAACTTTTACTATATTTATTATTCCATGCCAGAAACTTGTTCCTTAAAACTAAAAATAATGATAATAATAATAAGAAGAAGAATAACAACAATAATACATATTCTTCTTCTTCTTCTTCTTATTATTATTATTATTATTATTATCATTTAAATTTCTGTTCTTCTTATTCTTATTCTTTTCCTTAGCTTTATATCTATTTTAGACGCATATCAAATACGAACTTATTTCATTCTTGAATTGGACCCATAAGTTAGAAAATAATATAGTATTGATTAAACAATGATGATAAACCAAAGAATTTTGCTATTATTATATGCCCTTCAGTTGTTAGGCTGTTTAGTATCTGTGCCGTTAAGCAAAACCACTAGAAAATCACACAGAACAAAGAACAGCTGTGAGATTCTTAAGTCATCACAACTGATTTCACCAACATCACTAGTGCCAGTGAGTCCTCCTATTTTCAGGGTCCAAGAAAATGCATTTTAAAAGAAAAATATTCCTTTTGGTATGTGTTACTTAGTACAATACTTTCTGTAAGAAACATCTATTTAATAAAAAATATTAATCTTCCAAAGAATTACCTTCATGGTCAAATTGACCAATTATGTTAGCTTCAGATGTCGCAGAACTTAAAGAAACATGGTTTCCAAATGGCATAACAGCAATGTTTGTTTTCCTGTAAATCATTTTAGTACAGGTTCCAAAGCAGCCTTTTCCAAGCTGTGTCTTGCCCTGGGCTTGCTTTAAGTTACTTCGGTCTATCATCCTTGAAACTCTTAAAAAAATTTAAAAAAACTAACGTGTAATTCATTTGAAGCTTAAATATTTACGGTGTAAAACTAGTTGTAGCTAGCGTTAAGTGCCAATGAGTAAAAGAGAAACACAACTCAGAAATTAAGAAACGGCTGATAGTGTTCACCATCATGCGCTGATGCTAGTGCGGAAATATTCAACGTAGTGCCAAGCAAACTTCAGTGCTCTTATAGTTATACATATAATTTCAAACAGGTACTCCTTGTTTCATTTTCTGTAACTGATCTCTGACAAGCTGATATTAAGACATGTTATTAACCCACCACATATTATTAATTCAAGTTTTGAATATTCTTAGTTAAATTTTAAAGCAAGTGTAGAGGGTCAACTTTCACCTCGGTTTCTTGTAGAAGCTCAGTTATCTTTCAGGAACTGTTAAATGGTCTATTTCGACACATGTCAGGGTGTACGCCCAGATCTAAAATGTCGCGAAATCACATTCGAGTGTGAATTTTGACAAATGACAACTTTCACTAATGTAAAAGTTAGAAAAGTCACTTTTACTCATTTAATAAATTATACTAATAAAAAAATTATTTGACTCGCGTCTTGTCTGATGTGAAAAGAAAATGGCCAACTCGACTTTTTGCGATTCGTTTTCTATCACCTTGTTTCCAACGCGCGTTCGTGAAATAATTGCGATATATTGATTACAACATACATACTCTATCATTCTGCAACCGAGAATAATTTCAAAAGTCACAGTTATTGGACTTTCATCGTATGTGCT
>JAOCPT020499236.1:0-12370 GCA_026546935.2 Palythoa grandiflora
CCCCCCCCCCCCCCCCCCCCCCCCCCCCCCCCCCCCCCCCCCCCCCCCCCCCCCCCCCCCCCCCCCCCCCCCACCAGAAATTATCTGCCAGGGTGGGCTGGAGGAATTTTTTCAAATTTTCAAAAACTTTTCATGGCTCACCCCACAGCTGTCAGAAGATCTCACGACCCGACTGATATGGTAACAATTTTCATGGCCCTCCTGATATTTCTATGAAAACCCGTCCACTTCAACCAAACAACAAATTTTGTTCTCAACTGATGTAGACGATTGTAAGTATATTTAATCAACAAAAAACTTTCTCTGTCTTTGCACAGCCATATAGAAATTGTAATACTAAAACGTTTAGTGACTTTTTAAAAGTTTTAACAGTTTACCTTTTTTTAATATAATACTAATAAATAAGTTTCATGATCTGTTCAACATGGAAAATGTTTGATGTCCCAACCACATCACTGCGAATAATTTTATGGCCCATCCATATTTCCCCTGGCAAATCCTACTAGGTACTTTCTGAACGGTCCCTAAATGGCATTTTCTCTTTTATAGTCAACGAAATTCGAATTTTCCCCACAGTGGACTGGAACGAGTAAAATTTGCATTAAAAATTGTGTATTAATCCATCTGTGATTTAATCGCATCAAAGATCACTTTGACAACGTACACTCGTGCACCTGTAGGCTGTACAACATCATGCGTATAAATTCAACTCGTCTTTCTCAAAAAGTTTAACAAACTGAAAACATGTGAGTCCGACGTCAAAATCAAACGACATCTACCTGCTTTTCTCTGACTTCTTATTCTCCTGAGATGTTTCACAGTCATCTCGAGAATGTCTGCTTTCTCAAGCTTGGAATATCGTAACGACTGTAAAATATAAATAGACAAATACGATTTTATTAAATCAAATCAAAAACAACTTTTATTGATTAATCTTCCTAACCTCATATTAAATTGTGAGAATTATTCCAATAACGTGAATAAACAGTTTGTTACTACCTACATCTCGATTAAGGGCCTCCAGCACCAAGTATTTCAGTTCTTGCAAATTTCGGTTAATTCTTTCACGTCTTCTCTTCTCCATTGCAGGTTTAGACCACTGCAATACAATAATATACCAGTTAATAAAACAGCAAGTACAAAATTAAACTGATTACTTTTTTACAAAATGACAGTTTTAAGAAATTTCTTTAAGGTCTTATAAGCCTCCAGTTCTGGAATGTTAATTTTTTTGGTTACCTTGCGACCAAATTTATTACTTTCCACGTTTTGTTTTTCTTCTTCTTCTAACATTTTGGATAAAACAAAACAAAACAAAACAATTTTTTGGACTTTGGGAAAGCTGAGGTTGTCTGATGCAGAGGTTATTTGAAAATAAAAGTAAGCCGGGTTTGTGAGGCGCCCTTATATCTGTCTAATGCTCCATTATTTATATCATATTAGGCCGTGGGAACTGATCTCAATTCGCGTTCCCAACAGTCGTCATAAGGCATAAATTCTGTTCTTTCTTAACATAACAATTGTCAGAACAAGTCACACAGCCGGTGTGTTTAGACTCCAGACAGAGAGGCCGTGAGAGTCACAACATTTCATTGGTCAACATGGCCAAAAACAAAACCAACAGTACATAGAGATGCAAATCAAATAACTAAATCGATTTAAACAGTTGTGCAGGCTCGGCATTGTGCTGTTCCCGTTCGCAGCTCTTTCACACTTGCAAACACAGCAATTAATCACAAAATCATCTCTGCTTTTTGCAAGCCATTTTTCAATGTCGAAAACATCGAAAGCCTTACAGTTTGCTCCAAGTCCGTGTACTTAAGACAGCTTTTATGAAGACCAGAGGCACAGAAACTGCAAGCACAAATTTGCCGCACGAGTTACAAATCAAAAAGTTTGTTTAAAATTAGAATCTTTCGTAGCTTTAGCGGCCTGTGTAGTTTGTAGGACTGAATACAATATAACACACAGAATGAATTGAGCTCATTGTTGTCCAAAAACAAACAAAGAAAAATAAAAAATATTAGCGCTAAAGCACGTGTGTCTTTCATTTCTCAAGGAACCCTCAAAGATCTCCACCCGCCGGCTGGTTTAGGAACAATACACCGAGACGTCGCCAGAGCTTTTCAAGACAATAAACTCGCTTTTTCCCACGCTTTTTGAGCAATTAGTATTCAGTACTGGCAAACAATATCATTGTTTATAAAATGGAAACCCGTTAAAGACTAATTATGTCAGATTTGGTAGATCAAACTTGTCAAAACAGCACACAAGATCCATTCTCTGAGGGTCACTGCCGATAACGCTAATTAACTGACAGAATTTGCTGGGCTAATCCTGTTATTTTGTCCGAAGACTGTAATACCAAAATTCTAATAAGAGTCATTAATCAGAACCGTTAAAAGAAAATCTTTTGTGGGGTTTCATAAAGCAAATCGTTTGTACAGTTAATGAAATAGTACCATCGGTCTCTTGAAAATATACTTATGTTACGACGTACTGAAACCAACATAATTAAACGTTTTGTCCTCAAACAAAAGGCTAACAGGTGTTATTCATTAACGAACAGCACAAAAAGACACTTTAAATGTTGGTCTTTTGGGGGATTATGTCCAGGTATGAGTATAATACGGGCAAGGCGCTAACAAAAAAGTTTTGGACGTGTAATCATTAACACACACAAGCATGAACACCGCTTTTGTTTCTAGCTAAAATGCAATCGACTTCCTATAAATAAACACAGCTGTCGTTTAATTCACCATTTTGTCTCGAACTAGAATTTTTTACTTTGTTCTGAGTGAAGGGGACTCGAGTTATTAATACATTTGCCCTGCTTTTACCTAAGTTAAAGAACAAAAAACTCGTCATACGAAAAACATGGTACGAAACGTCTCAATTATCTTCAATTTCACGGCCAAACAATGACATCACGCCTGAAAAAACTGAAGATATCAAAATTTATTCCAATGCTTAAGACCAGGTTTGTAAAATAAACTTTGATTTCCCGACTGAAATATTTGCTAGACAGCTTTGCACTTTTAGTGTTCAAAATTTCGAATCTATAGTAAGCCGCTTTTTTACCATCATTGCAAATCCATGAAAAAGTGCCAATATTCAAGTCGAAAAATTGTCCTGTAAACAGGTTGTTCGGCGAAAATAATCCACTACAGCCGACGTGGTTTTATCACTTGTAATTTCCATTAGAACCTTTGTTAATTCTATTTAAAACCCTGAACGATTGAGATGCTAGCCTGGGTTAACCAGCTTTTGATCTGTCCTTTCCTTACAAAGTACCGACATCCAAATATTGAGTAAGGAACTCCGTCACGTTCGACTATGACTTTACTTTTATCTGCGAAACGTTACGACTCCAGTGATAGCTTTTTTTTCTAGTCCGAAAAAACAATTCTGCCACATTTAGTGCCTAGCGAACAAAAATCCGAACTGACCATTGTTGACTGAAGGTATGTTTAACAAACATAGCTTGCTTACGACTTCATTCATTTACAATTGCAGAAATTAACGAACATAACTTGCTTACGACTTCATTCATATACAATTGCAGAAATTAACGTTGGAATGTACTGCGAAGGAAAGCTGTAATACTTTATTTTCACGACAATTAAATGTTTTTGATTTTAGGATAATAACATTTTGCCGTATTTCATTTTCGCAAAATTACGTTTGCACAGCGGCGTTGGTCACAATTCCAGGTTTTCGTGAGAAAACTAAAACGCTTTTTGTTCAATAGATCAATGTAAGTGGCGATACCGCTGAAATATGACCTATAACGAAGGCGCGTATGAATTCAGATTAATGCTGACACAAGAAATTATAATATAGTTACAAACTCGTGCGTGCGCATGTCGCCAATATCATATATAATATAATAACTAGAAGTAATCACAGATTAACAAAGTGCGTTCGACATCTTTGTTAGTGGTTTTCATAAGAAGAATTAACAGCGAGCACATTTTACTGTACCTATTCATCATCAAAGAAAAATACGAGAGCAGAGAAATCGAAGACGGCGTCGATTTGGATCAACCACAAAAATCGAGATTTTTTCCGCCTGCACAGGAATGGAACTCAGACCCTCTCGGATAAATCCAAGATGGCGTTGATTTGGATCAACCACAAAATCGAGATTTTTCCCGCCAACGCAAGATTATGATTGCGCTCTCCTAACGTCGAACGCAATAAGAGTCGATCGTTTGGAGGTGGCATTTATTTTCCAGCACAAAATTTCGTTTTTAGTTCAAAACATTGTTTATGGCTTTGCACGCTTACCAATGAAACCTTAATTTCAAGAGTTCTAAATGATTTTGGGGGGTCATTACATTTTTTTATTTTTTGATCCGTGTATAAGTCGATTGCCATTTTTTGGGGTCAATATTTGGTGTCGGGTCGACTTATGCACGGCAAAATATGGTAATTGTGATATTGTTAAACTGTCAATCTCATTGGCTAAACGTTGAAAATTGACCTTATCTTCATGGAAATGTTTTTCAGTTTAAATCCAAGAAAAATTTCACGTGAGGAATATGGACAATTTTCCTGCATGCCTTTTGTTTTGGATTCTCATGATTAGATAAATTATTGTAACTGACAAAAGAAACATTGGTTTATATTGTTGTATCCGTGAAGACAGTAAGAGTACGATATTTGAAGGAATCAAAAACATTTTATACATAACTCAACTTCGCGCTGTGTGCTCCAATTTCTCACTATCTACTGCGCATGACCACAACCCAGGAAACCCAAAACATGCATAATATTACAAGTATTGTATCTCTATATAACAAAAGTAAAGTAAAGTTTCATTACATTTGATTTCAAAACTATGTTATACACAGGTTAATGTGGCTCAGTATGAAAATTTAAACATTCTCCCGTAGAAAAATTGAAACGCCGCAGAAAAATGGGAGGTTACTACCTACATCTTACTCGGATCATAACTTAACGTGTTCATATTCACACTACTTTACTCTGTGTTACTATTTAACAAATAGATTCCATGTTGGAGTTCGTTTGTTCAGTAATAGATCATAGATGACGTCATCTTTGAACTTTATTGATTTCAGTCATATAAAAAGTCAAACTGTGGTAAGAACAAAAAAGTGGCACACCAGGCGACAAACTATTTGTTTTAATAAAAAAACTAAAAACTTTGTAATGGTAACGTCAACGGTGCGTCTGTCCTCTAATAGATCATCGGCGAGAACCAATCAAATGGGAGAATAACTTGGGTTATTATATGATATGCAACAGATTTTACAGTTGCGCTAAAACTGAATGCTAAACGTCTAATCACAACAAGCAGACAAGTCGCGGAAAACAGAAAAAGAGAGAAAGTTTACGAACCATTGCAGTTTTTGCCATCAGGCAACAGCTTGTAACCCCTACGACATGCACAGCGGTAACTACCATGAGTGTTGATACAGTTTTGTTGACAGCCGCCATAATGGAATGAAGGGTTTGCCGTTCGGTTGCATTCGTCAACATCTGTAAAAAGGTGTAACAAATAACTGGTTCAGCTATAACGAGCAGTTTTAGAATAGATAAAACAAGAAAGGTAATTTAGAAAAAAATCCAAATCTTTAGATTTTTAGATGATGTCATAGAGGGCAACGATATTGTTCCTTTAACCCTTACAGCCCCAGGCAAATTATCATCCTCCAACTTCTTCTTACATAACTCAAACAAAACAATAGAACTGGTAATGAGAAGCAAGGAATTGATCAAGTGAAATAAGCTGTTGAAGTTGAAATGCCAAATTCTTCCAAACTGCTTATATAGGAATATGGAACTCAGTTGGGAGAATTTAACAACACGTCATTTGTCGTGTTTGGGGCTCAAAGGGTTTAATAAATTCAAATATCAATAATCAATTGACCAATGGCAATAAGAACTGCTAAATGAACTCGCGAACAGCAACTGAAACCCGCAGAGTTCTATACTTTTATTAACTCCCAAACTAACGTTTTGAACTTCAAGTACTGAACAAGAGAAAACTTTTTTCATCTGTTCCTCTATCGGTAATTGCACGTTTAGGAAGAAAGACTCGCGATTACTTAATAACTCTCCCGTAGCTAATTTCCAACGAATTTATCAAGCACATCAGTTCAAGAAGCATTGTCGCGGTAAAGCTCATTGAATAGATAAATACGGCAGAACTTACCTTCTTCCATTATTACTCAACATATGTATTCATATAAATTTGGATAGTTTAACAGTTTCATGTATAAATGAGCGGTTTTCTGTCTGGTCTTTGAACTCTGTTATTTATCATGGCGCCAACACAGCTGAATCCGTCCTTTGAACATAACAACACCAAGCTAAGTTCCGTACCTCACTTTTCAGATCATTTTGAAGAAAATTAAGTATTTTTCCAATACACGCAAAGCATATTCATTCAACCTCTTAGGTTTAAAAAAATAAAAATTATATTCCCCAATTTTATGCCAATTTTATTTCAATTGGCTTGGAATGTCGTTATGATCTTCCGCTGGCTGCTGACATGACAACAAATGACAGAAGGCTCAACAGTCGCCTCAATCTTCTCTCATTTGGAAGCATCCCAGTACAGTATGGTGGTCCTGGTCTCCAGAAACAAAAACACCAAGTCGAGGCCAAGTGCTCAAAAATACACTTAGCACTTAGCCTCGACTTCAAGGTTTTGTTTGTGAGCAGTGGAGCGTAATGGCCTATCGTAAATGGGGTATAATTTTACACGGAAATCGATATTTTATAACCGGGCGCAAATTCGGAGACCTTAGCGACACACAGTCACTTACAGTTCTAGTTAAGTAACCTAAGATATACCAATCCGTCCCTCAGGGTCAAGCGACGTGAGAGAATTCCAAAAGCATCATGAGATTTGAACAAAAGTCGTGCGTTTCAGTAAAATATCTTCTTTCACAATTTCTTGTGATTTATGCAATAAATCACCATGTAAAAAAAGACCATCGCCAAGATGCTTGGCAGCGTTCTATGCTAAAAATGAATCTGTATAAATTATAATGGTTTCTCGAAAAAATTGAAACATTTCATGATATCGTGATATTTCATCACCTTGCCGTGAGATCGTGAGAATGGATAAAAATCGTGAGATCACGCATATACAGCGCGACAGTCAGTGGCAGGTCTGTAAGCCCCAGGTCCTGGGGCTGATCAATCGAATTTTAAAACTGAATAGACCTAATCCGCTGCCCTCACTGTTTTCCCAATACAGTCCTCTTGGGAATTGAAGTTCTTTGTTTAAGCTGAACATTCTTTCGTGTTTTTTCATTACCACATCTTAAACAAAAAACCTACTTTTCGTGAAACCAGTCTCGCAACAAAAATTCGAAAAAGTTTCGTGCACGAAACCGACCGTGTTACACGGCGCAACACCCGGTGAAACTTTTACCGCATCATTGTTGCAAACAAGTTTTAGCTAAAAGTTTCAACGTGTAACACCGGCTTAAAACTAACCTGTTCCCTCCACAAGATCGTTGTTGATAAGACAATTAAAAAAACTTTCACACCGTACAAACCTTTTTTATAAGAACAACTTTATAAGAACAACGAGGCTCAAATTTGCCAAAATTTAAGAGCAATTTAAGAAAAAGCTCAGGCTGAGGCTTGATAACTCGGAACTGAGTTTTTGTGATAGAAAATTCACTAAAACTTAGCGATACAGCATAAAACATAAAAAGATTCACTGTTAAGACCACTCCACAATGAAGGTCGGTTCGCCTCTGAATTCAGCCGTACACTGACATGTGTGGCGCATGGCGTTTTATTTTCCAATACTTCGCTTTATTTTTTGTTTTTTCTTCATTAAAAAACCGCTCACAGAAATAAAAACAAATTGAGAACAAATTGAGGCTGAAATAGCCAAAGAATTAAGAACAATGAGCCTCGCCAAAATTTGCTGGTTCTTGTAAAAAAATAGCGTGTAACAGTGATTTTTTTCATATTCTAATTACCTTCTTTATACGAGCGTATCGTAAGCCGTTTCTTGCAAATCCAAAATTTATTAAAAAAGAAATTAAAGCCAGTGAAAAGTTACTACCCACGTTTATAAATTGATAGTGTGTAAATATGAAAGGTAAATAAATAAAAAAATAATATTCTTGAGACTTTTGCGTGCAACTGAGTTTTAAAAAAATTAAGATAAAAACGGCGATTTGCGGTTTGCACTCATTAAAATTTGATAGTAAAACAATTACATTTTGGCTATTGTGTTAGCCTCATCAGAATAAAAACCAAACACGCAAGAGATGTTTTTTAATGAAGCTAGGATAAGTGAGTTAATTGTGCAAGTCTTTTTTTTTTGTCGTTACTAGTTTTTATAGTTGCCAAGTTTTCGAAAAAGTTTGGCCGGTGTGAGATTTTCTAGAAACTCCAGACGCCATATACGTACATGTAGGTGTATAGTATAGTACATAGCACGACCGGCATTACATAATTTGATTCTAATCCGAAGACAGCTTTTTAATAAAACTAATTCCAAATTAAACATATTTACCCTCTGAATAGTACTAAAAGGGTGTGTAGACAGAAGTTGGAAAATTTGTTGGAATATGAAGAAATACTCCAAAATTTGTTGACACAAACACTCACACTAACGTAAAGATTTGAGAAACGTTTACCGAATGCAGATGCGAGAGAACCACAAGAGAAAACTGACAAAATGCGTGGGTTTTTCCTATGCGTGATCAATTAGTTCCATTGTCCATGGGACTTGGTAACTATGAGTTTTATTCATGTGGAAATTCTTATGGAATCTTCTCCGGCGCCTTTTGTAGCAATGATCGAATGGTACAATTATAATAATGCCATTCAGGCATCAGTTCTGTCTGATGGGCAAAGGAATGTGACAGTTGGCTGGTTTATCTAAAAAATATAAAAAAAGAATTACAATATAGCCTGACGCAATCACATATAATAAAGCAATTAACTGGACTCAAGTGTGATTTTTCTTTGTTTTACATGTAGAGGCTATATTGAATATTTTTGCATCTTGGTGACTGATTTGCTTTGGTGGTTGACAGGCGTGTATTGCGCATGCGTGTTGTGTATGTTACGTCTGCACTTGTTTTGCATGGAAGACAGTTCTAAGGAAAGAAAGTGAGGATTAGAATAATATTTCCTTGGATAACTGATTCCACTGTTCAGGTAATTGTTTTCCGTTTCATTTTTTTATTTCGCATTGATTGTTGTCAACTATTTTCATGGTAAATGAAAAACGTGATACACAACTTATGTCGACAAGACCTAAGTAATATTTTATAATCGCTTTTGGCATAATAGCTAGAATACTTGAAGATGCTGAGTGTGATCAGACACGTTTCTAACGTACAGCATAAATCTAATAATTTGATAATTTTATTGTATATTATTTCGATTTATTAGAAACTATGGCCTTATATTTGTAGAAAGGAACAGCGGAAATTCGATTTTTCTGTTTCACATTTGCACTGAATTTGCATTTCGCCTTCGTGCAATTTTTAATTACTTAGTGGACCTTCCACCGATACTAGCAGTATCGATAGTAGTTCAATTTGGGTGTAGTAAGTTGTAGTACTAAAAAATACCTCACTGACTGAAATGCAGTGTTTTTGAGCAATCTCAAATCACGAAGACCAGTCGGTTGGTTGGTGTTTTGTGTTCGAACAAAGTTTTAATATCTGTTTTTGTTAATTGTTAATGAACTTGCTTTCGGTTATGAATTAAATATTAATTACATTGCCGTCGGATTAACATAAAGTTGTAGATATATTGGAAGCGTGTTTTTTTGGTTTACTGTTTTCACAAAACTGTTTCCCCGTAGAAAATGAAATTACGTGAATATTTGTTTTGATATGGTTTCACTTTTAACTAAATCTCTATTTTTTTAACAGGTTAAAAATATTGAAATTTTAAAATGGAGCGTGAAACGGAGGGAGGCAGTACTCGTGGATTTTGTGACATTCTCCTTACTGCTCTTTCTTTTCTGGTTTTCGTTTGCACACTGCCAATTTCAGTTTGGTTTTGTTTGAAGGTATGATTGAAATTATTTTAATTTGTTTTTTTGTAAGTTAGTAAGTAAGGGCCTGTTTACATGATGCAGAGCTATTCCTAGGGCCATCCACGGATTTGTCCTCTTTCCCCAAAAAAAATATTTCACATATATGCGAAGTCACAAATTCAGCACTTAGCCTGACTTTATTTTGAGGGTAGATATAAGGGGTAATTATGCATGGTACCCGTGTGGCCATAGTGCCCTATATAGTGATCTTTAATACCACTGGCATACATAGTACATGTGCAAAACTTGTGATTTTATCTTTCAAAGCCACATTCCACAAGCATTACACATTCACTTAACTTTAAGATATATAATTATGTATGACATTTAATGAAGTCATACTTGAAAGGAAAAAGATTTCGGACTGGAGCTCTTTAGCCCTGAAGCAAAATATCTGTTTCTTATAAAGAAACCTTAACTAGTTTGAATCACCATAAACACGACAATAAATTGAACCAAACTACAACAACAACGACGACAACAACAAATCATTTATTTTGCACTTTGTGTTACAATTTTTTCTAGTATTTTACAAGGTGTTATAAATGGAGTGAAATTGCTGGCCACCTGTGATAACCATAAGGGCTAGTTGTAACAGGTGGAAACTATTTAAAGTGTCAGAATAACAAAAACAGAATAAAAAATAATAAAACAGTTATTCCACTCACAGGATGGGTATCTATTAAGCTTGAGAGCCCTGGATTTGAAAAATAAATGCATTTTATTTCACAGTGCAGGTTAGATAGTGAGTTTTGGGGAGCAAATTGTAATTAGTTAAGCCAGGATACAATTGTGTGCTCCAGTAGTATTTTATTGTGACAGATTTAGCATTTATTGGATTGAAAACAAAATTGTACATGATTCTGTGAATTTATATACTCCAAAGGAGTTCTGGAAAATAAAGGAAAACTGTGTATTAACTTTTTTAAGTTTCTTCATTGTCCTGCATCAGGCTTTATATTTTTATTGGCGACATTTCGACAGTGCTTAGGCTGCATTCAGGCTGTTTGATATTGTTTTGAAAGCAAAGTTCCAAAAATATTTCCAATTATCCATTTCTGCATGGATGTTTAATGGAATTTTCATTTTTTTTTTGTTCTCATCCTCTCAAGGGATTCAAGGATCTTAATTTCTTTTTTGTGTGTTTGTTGCTTTGGCAATAATACAGCTATCTTACAAGTCAATTTGTGTTGTTGTGACATGTTTGGTCATGCTTTGCTAAACCTCAATCACCAGTATTGATTCGTTTCTCTGCTTGGTTCTCTGCCTTATCTTTCTAGGTTAGTCTTACTTTGTCCTGATGTTCTTTCTTTCTTGTGTCCCACTTTCTTGTAGTTTCTCCTATGTATTCGAATTTGTTGCATCAGCACAATATTTTGTGGACTACATCTGTTTGTTTTTTTCTCTTTGGGGGCAACAGGCTTTTGCTTTCAGATCTTTTGCATTTCTTCCTGATTTCATGGCTATTTCAAAATTGCATTTTTTTGTTATTGAAATACTTGCAATAGTCCCTCTGTATGGTATGATGTAGATGGCTCTTGTCTTCTTTGTTTACTTTTCTTTTTCTTTTTTTTTCTAACTTACATAATGTTTCTAATCTGTTGTCTTGGGTAGCCATTTGCTACAAACAATTTTTCTGTGTTCTCAAATTTGCTATTAAAAAACATGTAAAGTGTTTATAAATAAACCTGACAAGAACAATGAAGACATTTGTAGCCACCTGCAAAGTAAGAGCTTCAGAAATAAAATTCTGAAACTGTGGCATCTGTATTATATGTTTTTGTCATGGACCAATGTTTGGGAGAATTCTAGAGCAGATCAGTGAAAATCCAAGATGCAGTCTCGAGAGGATTTTCACCTGCTTGAGAATTCTTACAAACTTTGCTGAGTTTTCACTGGGCTATGAAGGCACAGAGAATATGTTTTATTTCTTTTATGAAATTATTATATTTACATACAAAGTACAGTCATATAGTTTGATTTATTTCAATAAACTGCAAATTCTCATAACTTGGTGACAGTCAAATGTCATTTTCGTGCTTCATAGTGCTATGAAACCACACTTGTCGGCCAATGAGAATGCATGTAGTATTTGAATTATTTTATAAATACATTTAATGAAGTACATAACCCTTTTAGCCCCAGGCAATTTATCAACATCTAACTTCTCCTAACGTAACTCGATCAAACAAAAAATAAAACTCACTCTGGTAATAAGAAGTAAGGAATTGATCAAGTGGAATAAGCTGTGGAAGTTGAAAATCCAAATTCTCCCAAACCATTCATATAGAAAGTATAGAGCTCTGTTGGCCT
>JAOCPT020499340.1:0-12369 GCA_026546935.2 Palythoa grandiflora
CAAATCCCACATGCATAACCGGCACCAACGCTGGCTTAATATATACAAATTTGAGCAGTTACTGACGTAGTGCAAACCAAGAACTCTAGCAACCTCGTTCCCAGGGTCCTCTGAGCCTGGGTACGAGGTTGGAACCGTAGTTAGTTTCCATGCCCCAAATTAAATATTCAAAGCGCCGATAAAATCCTGTATGTCTTATTGCGCAAGAATTGGATTTTCTCGTGGAGAAAAAAAAAAGAAAATGAAAAAAAAAACACGGAAGGTATTTTAGAACTGGGCTTGCCCACAGGCAGCCCAGTAAAAAAGAAAGAAGAAAAAAAAGGAAAAAAAGAAAAGGACTGCCAATGCAACAAGCTCTGCTCAAATTTAGGGTGCAACTCCCCTTATCCATCTCCCACACCCTTACAAAAATTGTTGGTTATACTTGCGTAAGATGGCAGGACTAACTCATCTGACCTTCAGTCAAACTTTCTAATTCAGACTTGCTGCTTTGAAAGGTGGTAAGGGCAAAAGAAAATTATTTTTAAAATAATAATTCTACTTAACCACCCAAATTTTTAGTAGCCTGTAACTGGAAACACACAAATATTCAGGTTAAACTTAATTAGTTAGTTAATATGATATTTTTATTAATTTCAAGATTATAGTACGTAGATGTAAAAAATTTCGTGGTTGTTTTTCTTTGTTGTTTAAAAAAACTGTCAAGTTATAGATCTGTATTTTCTGTTTTTTTTTGTAGATGGCTGTAGATACTGTTATTCCCAAATTTTCAAAATTTGTTCATGATGACCCTCTCATCAGAGACTTCCAACAGGAAATTGAGAGAAGGTAATCTATTCAACAACTAGATTCCATGTTTTTGTGCATCTGTTCAGTATTAGATCATAGATGACATCAAACTGTGGTAAAACCAAAAAAGTGGCACATGAGGCGATAACTGAGTGTTTCACTGATGTTCTTACCACAGTTTGATGTCCTCTGTGATCTATTACTGAACAGACACACAGAAACATGGAATTTATTTGTTTTATATAATAAAAAATGAAAAACTTTGTAATGGTGACATCAATCGTGTGTCTGTCCTCTAATAGATCATAGGGGAGAACCAATCGAAATGGGAGAATAACTTGCAATTGGTTTATTATATATAGTTTCTTTTAATTAAGACACATTAAGTTATAAATACTCAACTTGATTAGTGGTAGAATAACTATGTATGTTGTAACCAACCAGAACAGCAAATTATGTTGACATTGTAATGCAGGTTAGGGTATTCCTGAGAAGGATTATTGGTTGTAGTGACTAACATTTGACAACCTGTGCAGAAGTCATCAAGTCCTGGAAACTCCAAAACCATTACCAAGAACTCAAGTTGTGTGATGTGTATTATACTTGTGATGGAAGATCATGAAAATTTTGGACAAAGTAAAATTTGAAAATAATTCTGAAAGTTCTCAAGGTTCCAAGAACTCAGCCATTATGACATTCGTTAAAAAAAATAATAAAAAATAATATAAAAAGTTAATGTTTAAATGTTAAGATATTATGTCTTCAGAATATGCTAAATTGGCCTGGAAATTTCCTTGATTTTTACTTAGAACTCTGTTGTAAGATAAAACTGTAGAAAAGGTTGCCATATCAAGTAATGTTTGCAACTAGTATGAATAAAGGAAGGAAGAAAAAATCTTTCCTGCCGGAACAACAGCAGAAAAAGGATTGTAAAGTATGTTGACTTCCTATTTACATATTGTTTTCTGCTTTCACGTTTCTGTACCTTTATTGATAATAATATACATTTTCTTTACTTGAACTTATTTGAAGTGATACAGTAAAACGGGCCTTCTATTTTGCTTCAAATTGCAGGTACAAGGGATATTTGGCACTGAAGGAGAAAATTAATCAGTCAGAAGGAGGGCTAGAGAAATTCTCTCGTGGTTATGAAAGGTTTGGTGTTGTGAGAACTCCAGATGGAATATCTTATCGAGAGTGGGCACCTGGTGCCAAAGAAGTGCTCCTGACAGGAGATTTTAGTATGTTGCATTTGTAGTTGTTGTTTTCTTGATTACTATATACTTAAATGGTATAGATTGAGTAAAATCTTGCCATTTGAGTGTTTTGTTGTTTTAACAGTTTTGTTGTTTTAACAGTTTATTCTATTACCAGCTTTCTCCCTTTGCCTTTTTCTAAAGAAGCGCTCTACTCCAGAGTTGCATCTATCTTTTCTAGTGGTGCAAACCTTTTTACCAACTGTGTATGGCGTAGTCTTGGTTATGGCAAATTGATTGTCAAATGATGACAGATGTATGCAAAATAGGATTGCTGAGATGATATAGTCCTTCCTTAAATCAGAAACCACTGGAATTATTTTGACAATATCATTTATCTAATCTTTATCATCATCATGCATGGGAACTCAATAAGGTTTTAAGTAATCTTCCACCACTGTATAGATCTAGAGTGATGGATATAATAAAAAAAGCTACTTAAGACAGCAATGAAATCAATGGACTTTGCCTGGGTAATCCGAGTCTATATACAATGCTCTTTTGTGTTTATTTGGATCAGTTTCTGATTTACACATCTTAATCCTTTCCTAAAGACTGCTTGATACATGTTCAATACTTGTTGTTAATGGCTTTTTGCATACCTCTGTAAAGCATGTCATTGAGAAATATATTAGGCTAAGGGTTAATAAAAAGGTCACGATACTTTATCAGTTGTTACACAAGGCCATGGGGAGATGTCTAGCTTTCTTAGATAATGTAAGCACATTTTCCTGAGATGAAATCTTCCCTAATTGATTTGAAAAGTCTGTTAAATCTATTCAAGTTTACATTTACATTTATTGACTTGCAATATCCTATACGGACATGGGGCTAGTGTATTAATTTTTGGAATGACACCTAAAAAATCTTCTTATTGTTTACTTTGTAATGGTCAACAAAAATTACAGACTGTGTGTAATTTCTTTTTGTGCACAGATGGCTGGAATAGGCAATCTCATAAGTGTACAAGAAATGAATTTGGAGTTTGGGAATTGTTTATTCCTAATAACCCAGACGGATCTTCACCAATTCCACATGGTACCAAAGTCAAAGTAAGTGAAGGAAGACTGGAAACATTTTCAATATCCCAAACATACTATTTACTTATCTCAGTTGCAGCATGTGGAACTACTGTACAGAGATAGTTATTTACAGGTATTAGAAATGAAAATAATTTATTATTCTGTTGGATTACTTAAGAATCTCTCCTTCTCACCTATCTTCTGTGTGTCTGAGGTGGTGCATAAGGCCTGTACAGAATCTGTCCACTTTGCCCTGTTCACCACGATTTCTTGAAGCTCACCCCATAATCTCAGCCCTACTTCTCTTTCCTCTTTTTCCCATTTCAGAAAGACGAGTTTTAACCGTGCTGAAGTTGTCATGGAAACCGATTTCAATACATCAACAGTCACGCATGATATATTCAAACCTAGATTCGAAAATACAACATATACAGTAGAAACATTGTCAGTTTGTAAATCTTTGTCTGAAGCTATTACTGTTCTTAATTCTGAGTCTGGAAAATCAAGGCAAAAGTCTAGAAAAAGTCTGAAAAAAATCTGGAAAGAATCTTTAATTCTTTTTTAAAGTTCTGCATGAATCCTGTATACCACAACAAACAATTTAAAACATTTTTCGTTTAAGAAATAAAACATTTTTTCCTTGCCTTCATAGCTTGGTGAAAACCGAGGCAAACGTTTGGGAGAATTCGAGAGCACATCAGGGAAACATGAGATTCAGTCGAAGTCCTTCTCCTGCTCAAAACCTCTCACAAGAAGAAAATGTTTAATTCATTTATAAACTAATTAAACAATGAAATACGAAGTACAATTAGCTTTTTTTCATGTTATGAAAGTACAATTTTCTCTCAGCGTGCAAGAGCCCAATACGCCATTTTCGTGCTTCATAGCGCTATGAAAACGCACTTGTTGACCAATCAAAACGTATTTACACGCTTTTTTTGTAAGAACAACTTGATAAGAACAACGAGGCTCAAATTTGCCAAAATTTAAGAACAATTTAAGAAGAAGCTCATGCTGAGGCTTGATAACTAGGAAAGTTTTTGTGGTAGAAAATAAACCACAACTTAGTGATACTGCATAAAACATAAAAAGGTTCACTGTAAGACTGCTCAACAAACAATGAAGGTAGTTCGCCTTTAAATTCAGCAGTGCAATACATGTGTGGCGTAAGACGTTTCATTTTCCAATACCTTGTTTTATTTTGTTTTTTCTTTCTTCATCAAAAACGGTTCATAGAAATAAGAACAAATTAAGGACAAATTGAGGCTGAAATCGCCATAAATTAAGAACAATGAGCGTTGGCAAAATTTAATGGTTCTTATAAAAAAAGCATTTAGTATGATAATACTGCATTCCTTTTATTGTTGTACAGGTTGCTATAAGAACAAACTCTGGTGAATTAGTGGAGAAGAATTCCCCTTGGAGTCGATACACAGTCTGCAGAACAGATGGAACATTCTTGTATGAAGCAATTCATTGGGATCCACCTAACCCTTACCAATTTCAATATAATCGTCCTTCCCGACCTAAAAGTCTACGTATTTACGAGTCTCACGTGGGAATATCCTCTCCTGAACCAAAAGTAGCAAGCTATAAACATTTTACGTACAATGTCATTCCAAGGATAAAACACCTGGGATACAACTGTATTCAGTTGATGGCTGTCATGGAACATGCGTATTATGCTTGCTTTGGGTATCAAGTAACAGCATTTTTTGCTGCATCAAGGTAGGAAACGATCGGCCCATATAAGGTAATCCGGAATCTTGCAAATTTTAGCCTGTGGAATCTGGGATCCGGCAAATGTTAGCCTGTGGAATCCGGAATCCAGGACTTTGGAATCTGGAATCCAGCCCTTGGAATCTGGCAAATTTTAGCCTGTGGAATCCGGAATCCAGGACTTTGGAATCTGGAATCCAGCCCTTGAAATCCGGCAAATTTTAGCCTGTGGAATCCGGAATCCAGGACTTTGGAATCTGGAATCCAACCACTTTTGGACCGTGGAATCCATGAACATGGAATCCGGAATCCACAGTGTGGAATCCAGGATCCAAGGCTCTCTTGCATTACCTTACATGGGCCGAAAACAACTGAGATTTTCTCACTCAACTTATTTATTGGACAAGTATTAATGTTTTTTTGTCCAAGTAGAAATTCATTAATCCAAACACAGATATTTTTTGTGTTTCATCAAGAATGTATTGCAGTTTAATTCAATAGATTGCAGTAGCTCTGCAACCAGTATGCTCTGGCTGTATTGCCATTGATAATAATATAACAGACCCTGGGTTGCAGGTCAAAGTAAGGTAATTTATGAAATGAGCATCGTTACCTTTGTTTAGAACAAAGAGTTTGATTGGAAGATGTACTATAAGAATTCAACTTTATATATAAGTACGCAACTTGCAGCAACTTATCAAATAGGTAATTGAAAGAATCAATCGATTTTGCATCACCCTTTACTCACCCTATTCAAAGTTCAATTTTTTCTCTCAATCAGTACCTTATGTAGATTGTTATATGCTATTGGAACAAAAAATCAAAAATTTTTTTGCGACTGAAGTTGTTGCCCATTCTTCCTAGTCAGTGGAGAATGTTTAATTGCTCGATGGTTTAGATTTCTGCGTGAAAGTCAAATTTTGAAAAAGGAGGGAAAAAAGGAGTAACTGAAGAAATCCCTTGGAGTCAGATTGACTGGGAGACAAAGTAGTCAGCCCTTGTATCAGCCGAGGTTCTTTCCTGGGTCACAGAGGTGGAAGGCACAACTACCCTGCCACGTGATCGTACTGACTTCTTAACATTAGTTAGACCACTATGGTTACATGGGCAAGTGTGGAAAAATTGTAGTAACAACTTCTATTTAGTGGGCGTAGTACACTAGCCCAGATGCAAAATACTATCCCAAAAGTGAGGGAAGGGATGGAGGGGGAAGAGGGAGGATAGAAGGGAGGTTCCAGCAACAACTGTTAACTTGTATGTTGTGTTTCAAATTATGTATTTTGGATAATATAAATTGCAAAGGAATGTTATCGCCCATCACTGACCATTTACCTTAAATTAACATGTTCAAAAAAGTTTGGTCGTTGATACTTTATTTGTTTTAGCATGTCATTTCAAGGTAAAAAAAGATAAAGAAGGTAAAGAATGTTTGAAAAGCAAAAATGGACAAACAGAGGAAGTTATTAGAAAAGAATGAATCTAAGTTTTTTGTGAAAAGATATCTGTCACACTTTTGGATCGATTTCAAAAGCTAGTAGCCTGTGCTAATACGTGACTTTCTCTACTAACCCGACAGTAAACTTTACAAGTCTTGGGCATCAGGTTGGTGGATTTTTCCACCCTTGATGGGTTTTCAAGACTACAGTGTATGCTGGTTTAATTCTATAACTTATTGCTGTGAATTCTCTGACAGTCGCTATGGAAACCCAGAAGAACTGAAGGAGCTTATCGATGTTGCTCACCGAGAAGGGATTTTGGTTTTGTTAGATGTGGTTCATAGCCATGCCTCCAATAATGTTCTAGATGGACTCAACCAGTTCGACGGGACAAATGGCTGTTATTTCCATGACAACTATAGAGGAACTCACACACTTTGGGACAGTCGCTTATTTGATTACACACAGTAAGTTTATTCAAATCTGGAGGGGTTGTTAATTGAAAAAAACTTGCACAGCTTTCAAGGCCAAAAAATATCTTGAGCAACGAAAAAGCAGAGAAATATTATTCAAGAAAAACCAGCAGAACATAGAGTAATGAGAAAAAAGCAATTTATCAAGTGGAATAAGCTGTGGAAGTCCAAATTCTCTCAATCTGTTTATATAGAAAGTATGTCGCTCAGTTGGGAAAATTTACTAACACCTCATTTCTCGTGGGGCTCAAAGGGCTTATTATCCGTCGGAAATGTAATAATGTAACCAATTTTTTAAGCTCTACAAAAAATGTTGTCCAAAGCAAAGTGTTTTAGTGACTGCCGACAGTACCTTTAAGCCCCAAACACGACAAATGATGTATAGGTAAATTCTCACTACAAAGCCCAATATTTTCCAAATTTAGCAATTCGGGAGAGTTCTGCTTTTTAACTTTTGCTGATTATTCGTCTTGATCAATTCCATATTTCTCGTTACGAGTAATTTTGTTTTGTTTGAATTTTGTAAGGAGAAGTGAGATTTTGATAAATTGCTTGAGATGAAAGGGTTAAGGTTACTGTATACCTTCAGGGGTGTTTTGCGTCAAAACGATACAGCGCACCTGTTTTAAACTGTGGGTACCTTAACCCATACATCAAATTAAAGCTTTTAGAGCTAGCTTTTGAACTGCATCAATTTTGGATTGAAATGAATTTTCAGGTTTTTTTACTTCGCTAAAAATGAGTGACAACGTCACTTTTCGAGAGTTCCAACTCAAAGGGAATATTTTGGTTTCCGCTAAAATTTCCACAATTATAGCTTCTTCAATATATGAAGAATAAAAACGTGTCTGCAACTCTTTTTTTAGAACAATTTTTGCACGGTCTGTAGATTTTTCTTAAACCCTAATTTGAAAAAGTGCCGTAACTTTTCTCTGCAATTGAATATGAAAAAAACGCAAACATGTTTTTTAGCACTTTTGGTCTTGAAACTGGCAATTAAATAATTAAATATCAATAATTGCTTGTACCTTTAATTTTCGAAAGATGACTTTATCGCTCGTTTTTAGACGTAATAATGCTAAAAATTCATTTTAATCCAAAATTTTTAATATATTTGGAAAGCCAACTCTATAAGCTTTAATTTGATATATGGGTTTAGGTATCTACGGTTAAAAACAAATGCACTGTGTCGTTTTGATGCAAAACACCCCTGAAGGTAACCTTAAACCGTAGGCTAACTATTGTGTGCTATGGTGCTCACTCCTAGTGGTGTGCAAGTACGTGCAAAAACATGGAAAGCATATATGACACTTATGCATTGGCATTAAAGTGATTGTGCGATACAGTCCGTGTGTCATAACCCAATTGTGACCTTGCTCGCCATACGAGTTGCCATAGGTCAGTGGTAGAACGTCCGACTAATGTACAGAAGGTTGCGGGTTCGATTCCCATCAGGAAGTCGGTTTTTTCTCTATTTACTGGTAATTCAATAAGATTTAGAAAATGCTAATATTATGTGTGTTTTCCAGTGCTGACTAAAACATGTACTCATTCAATTTTTCGTTTGTCGTGGGTGCTTTTAATTCCATGTAATAACCAGGAAGTGCATTTACCAGTTTGTTTCAATTTTACAGATGGGAAGTTCTACGATTTCTGCTTTCAAATCTAAGATTTTACCTAGAGTACTACAAGTTTGATGGATTCCGATTTGATGGCACCACCTCCATGCTGTACCATGATCATGGGCTTGGCCATGGTTTTGGTGGTGACTACCCTGATTACTTCAGCTTGGGTGTGGATACCGACTCACTCACCTACATTACTCTGGCTAATGACATGATTCATGAGGTCCACCCTGATGCTATAACGATTGCAGAGGTACATGTATAACCGTTAAAGTAATGGTTCGAGTAAGAAGTAGGAAGGTCAGTGGCATGGAATGCAGAAGCGGCTAAGGCCTGTTTCAACCACCGTGCTACAGTTGCGCTAAGCTCACCTGAACTTAGAAAATTCGACTTTGGCACGACTTTAGCACGGCGTTTGAAACCAAGTCGTATCATAGTTGTGCAGCACAACTAACTAACCCGTGCTACACGACTTTAGCTCGGGTTGGTTCCGGACAGCAATTACTTGGCACAAAAACATAATCATTGTCCTGTCCACCATTTTGCACAAAGGCAAAGTTCGACTGTAGTTCGATGTCTAAAACCAAGTCTTGCCACATTCAAGCCAGAGTCGAGCTAGCTTAGCGTGACTGTAGCACGGCGTTTGAAACAGGTCTAATTTTGATACTGTACAAACCGTTAATCTCTGGCTAAACTTTGAAAATCGAGCATACCTTCATGAGAAAGTAAATTCCCTTGTTTCTATTTCACTCGTTCATTACCTAGTGGTAACGTTCCCAAGTTTAAATTTAAGAAAATTTCCACTTTGGGAACAGAAAGTCAGAAGGTTTTATTGGCTTTTGTTTTGGAGTCTTGTGATTGACCAAATTGTCGTAACACACAAGAGACATTGCTTTAAAGTAAAGTTTCATTACGTTTTATTTGAAAACGGCGTTGAATACAGGTTAATGTATATTCAATACAGGAAAATTTAAACATTCTGGTGTGATAAAAGTGAAATGTCGCAGAACAATGAGAGATTGCCTAATTCTTACTCATAAAACTACTTGAGAGCTAAAAGCAATCACATGTCAAATCTTTTATTTGGCATGCCTGTCATCTGTCTATCTTACTGACACAATGGAAAGCAGAAGATAGAGGTGTATTGAAAACTTGACAAATTGAAAAAAATAAACATCTTTTAGCTGTAAACAGTCATAACACCGATCATCGACAACAACCTCTTCATTAACCTTTTTTGTGTCCTTATTTTGATTTCATTCTATTTTTAGAAAGAGTAGAAGAAAGGTACTGGCTACCTGAAATGTCTATGGGGTTAAAAGTGAGAGGTTGCCAGTTGCATTTATGACAGATTGCAATATATGTTCGGGTACAAAAACATAAACAGAAACAAATACGGATACATAGACAATAATTGCCAGAAAAAATTGGAGGAATATTAATGGTACTGGATATCCAACAACATTATACTTATGCTCTCGTTTGTCAAGCTGGAAACTAGAAACTGTTCGTAACAAGTGAAGAGTTGCGAGCAGCTCATGGAACGTGATATTGGGCCACAATTCACAGACTGACGGCCACATCATTTGTTTTAATTGTTTTGGAAGAATTTTAGGAGATGATGCATATGATGGCCTCTAAATTTAGACTAAATAGTGCTGTGCAAGCAGTGCATTTTGGAATTGGTACGAAAATTTTTTTCCCTAAAGAAAATTTTTTTCTCTAAAGAACATTTTTTGAGCTCCTACCAATAACCTGATTACTGGTCAAATTCTGTACCAATCGCGCTACAAAACCCCACAAGGAGTTTGTTGCTCAACTTTGTTCTGATAGTTGGCACATGGGGAATATATCCTGTTCATTGTATAGAAAATCATTAGTTGTGGTTTACAGAAGATGGTTTACTTTTTGTCTTTAAACATGATCACGATGGATTGAATGCCTTGCTGCATCAGTGATGTTATTGACGTTTTCTCACGATTTTAATATCAGGAAGTCTCAGGAATGCCAGGATTGTGCCGACCAATGGAGGAGGGCGGCTATGGATTTGACTATCGCTTACAGATGGCGATACCAGACCTGTGGATCAAAGTTTGTAATATGTTTTCTCTGGATTTGAATGTTTTTTTTTTATTTTATTTTATTAGTTCAAACTTTATTTAGAGGTTGTGAAGTGATTGAGCAAGGTCGAATTTTAATAAACTTGTTCATGATGATGTCACAATAGCGTTTTCGTGCACCAAAACGAGGCTTGGTGGTGATATTTAGTTGCTACTTGCAGCGTAACAAACATTAGAGACCTTTAGATCCGACTACGAGTACAAGTACAATATTTTAAGAGAACGTGCATTTACCAGGAAACTCGTTGTCGAGAGGATGGCTTATGCTAGAAATCTTGTCCTTTCGACAGCAAGTTTGCTTGTATAAGTGCACACACCCTTAAAATCATGTACTCATAGTCGTAGTCGGATCTAAAGGTCTCTATTATAGTGAATAAACCTGAGAGAACAGACATTTTATTCAACTATTATAGACGTATTACTTAACTTTAAAACATTCAAATAAAGTCAAAATTTCCGCTGGATCGCACATGGCATTTTACCATCCCGCCTCACTTTGATGCAGTTGTGACGTCATCATGAACAACAATTAACCTATACCAATAATTCTCTGTAAAATGTTCATCAGTAGTCGTCTTTCACTCTTTTGTTCACCAAGAAGTTTGCATTTAATTAAAGAATCGAAGAATAGTGCAAACTATTTGCACAGACATGCAGCAAAGGTTTTGCGACATTATTGTTCTTCAACAAAACGATACAGAAGTTGCTTTTGTCAATTTCAGGTACTGAAAGAAAAGAAAGATGAAGAGTGGGACATATTTAAAATTGTTTGGACATTAATTAATCGAAGACATGGGGAAAAGGCCATAGCATATTGCGAATCACATGACCAGGCTCTCGTGGGTGACAAAACCATTGCATTCTGGCTGATGGACAAGGAGATGTATGATTTCATGTCCACAATTACACCCCTTACTCCTATAATTGACAGAGGACTTGCACTTCATAAGATGATAAGGTAAGCTTGTACTCATTTATATAAGGGCTGCTGGATTGGCAGTTTCGTGAATGACTATATCATCTTCAAACAGAGGTAGACAGTTTCAATTTAGTTTTAAAAAGTATGGTGCATTCTTTATGTTATGCGACCGACTATTCAAGAGCAAGTAAAACTATACTGTAGTTATGTCCGTTTATACCCATGTGAATTTTAGAATGAATTCGATACAAAATGAACTTTATTGCTTTGTAGTTTGAAGGTTTTCGCAGACTTATGGAATATAAGACTTTTGTAAATTGTTACTTGAAGACTCCTAAACTGAAACGAGAAAATTAATGATGCATAAATAGTTAAGACCAAAATCAAGCCCTCGAAATATCCCCAGTTAAAATCCGTTGCATTCAAAAACGCAAGTGTTGCTCTGCGATTGTTGCTGGCTAGAATTGGCTCTTTACTCAACTTTAAGTTTGTTAAAATTACGGAATGGCATTGCTGCCCCTTAAAAAGTTTACTTGTGGTTCTGTTTTTATTTCGAATTGTTACCTGGTACGCGAACTTATGCCTTATTTCATTTTTTGCTTATCTAGATTACTGACCTGTGGTTTAGGAGGGGAAGGCTACTTAAACTTCATAGGAAACGAATTTGGTCATCCTGAGTGGCTGGATTTTCCCCGCCAAGGAAACAACAACAGTTATCACTATGCCAGGCGTCAGTTTAACTTAGTTGATGACCCACTGCTGAGGTACAAGTTCTTGAATGAATTTGATCGAGCCATGATGCATTTGGAAGAATCATGGGTCTGGTTAGGGTCTCCACAGGTTTGTTTTACTTTGAACAGTATTGTAGGAAAAAAAACAGAAAGTTTCCGTCTGCAGCAGTATATTTGCTCAAAGTTTTTGTAGAATAGTATGTAAAATTGAATTCTCCATGTAAAATATTATAAAAATTCGGCTAAAAAAGTTAAAAGTTAAAAGATGTTATAAAATTT
>JAOCPT020499428.1:0-12369 GCA_026546935.2 Palythoa grandiflora
CACCTAGTTAGATCTAATTCTACATAAAGGTACTGCCCTCTGGAAATAACTATTAAGCTAAAAATACCCAGAGGGTATTCCATTTATAAGCTGCTGATCGTACCTCAGCCTCGGGCAGAAACAATCATAACCCTATATTTTTTGTTCGACTTCTCAGCTTCATGGACTAAAACCTGTTGTTGTTTAATGTAAAATTTTACACCAGTCAAAAGGCAAAGTGCATGATGTATCAGCTTTTTTAAAGATGCTGTTTGGCCAGAAGTGGCAAATGGCTTTGAGAAGAAATTAAAATAAAGAAAGAGGTTTTAACTGGTTAATAAAGTTCAGGCGCTGCAGTGTAGCCGTTGGGGGCAGTTCAGGGCTATTATGAAAAAAGCTGCATTCTCATTGGCTGCCGTGAGTGGACTATTTTGAACTCGGAATTTTTTCGATATATACAAGTTGCGACAGGTAGCACGTTCCAATATAAGTAAATATCAATTCAAGAGAATTTGCCCTAACTGAAATAATATATTGAGTCCCATTTTAAAACATCATTTGTCTTGCATATGTTCCTTTTTTCAAAAAAATTGATTTTTAACAAAGGTTATTTTCGTATAAGTAAAACGTTCAGTTCTGAAATGGTTTTAGCCGTTTGTTTCCTTGCCGATTGATACAATGTTCTTTTGGGAAACAAATGCAGGTTAGCGACAACTATTACTGGTCGGGACCGGTAAATATATTCAACCATTATTCTAAAACAAATAATAATTAGAATTTAAATATAGGACATAATTTTGAAAATTTTTATCAATTGCGCAAATTTTCCTTTTCACAAATAGATCCAAGCAAAAACCTGAAATATCATTAACATCAAAAATATTACTGAAGTTCGTTCCTTTAAGGTTTCTTCAAAGCTTTACGCATTTGAAAAAGCATACTAAATTTACATTCCGTCAAGTGACTCGCTCCATTTATTTATTTGATGCAGAAGTTATATCTTCAAGAAAAAAAAATTGTGATAGAACCGTGCAGAATTTCGAATAAATTTCGCGAGTGTTTTCACAAGGATCTATCTACTGAAAACAGCTACTCATTTCTTCTTTGAACAAAAACGTCTGTTCTTAGTTTTGTTTGAGTATTTTGTCGTTTGAAAGAAAGCGTCCATTGTGTAGTGTTTGCACAAGGGCGCCATTCGATCGTGGTATTGTGTTATTTGCTGCCTCCAGAACTGGTTGTCTCATAACATATACTCACTAACATAAAAAAAATGACCGCGGCGAGCGCGGTGTTGGTGAAGCCGATGGCGACGCGCACGGTTAGTACAAAACATTTATGATAAACAAATTTAAACAAAATAAATCATTAATGATGCTATTATCAAAGCCAAAAGAAATTTGCATTAAACTTTGAGTTCCTTCCCGCCTTCTCTCGCTATAGGTGTTTTAATTTTGAAATTAGTTGTTTGTCTTGGACTGGATTTAGACAGAGTCAAACTATTTATACTGCGGAGCGGCCGACAGCAATGCTGTAGTTAGAGTGAGAAACAAACTTCGAGTCTGAAGCACAGCCATACTCATGGATATTTAGTCTTTTGCGAAATAAACAATTATTGAGAGCTAAAATGTTATGTTATCAGTCATCTTGAGCAGGTAACGTTTGCCTGTCAAGTAAATCTACAAACAAGAAAAAGAAGAACTTGATTGCATAAAATTAAGAACGAAAATCTCTATATTATTTTTCAAAACATATCTAAAAAATGTTTTAGTTAATGAGCAATTATTGTCCCCTAACGACTGGGATTTTGAGTACTTATCAAGCATTCTATCTAAAGTTTGGTTGGCTTGACTGCGATCAGAGGTAAACGATACATATAGTATGCTACATCAGACTCTAAGCAGCTGTTTATACCGGATTGGCTTGAGCCGTTTCAAGCTGAGACCCGCAAACCACGACTCGTTCATTGTTTCAGTTTAGACTTAGTTAGCAACCACTTTCAATATTCTCCACCAGAGGGTACATATACATATACGCTTTGACAATGTTACAGGGCAGTTTTGGTAAAATTTTCATTTCATTTCAGTTGCTGGTGTAACGGTTGGTTTTGATGACAAATAATGGAGCCAGCGCGGAGCAGTAATATTATCAGAAGACTGTGAGGAGTTGGTACTCGCTTGGTCTGTAAGTACTCAAATAAAAGGAACAGTGTGAAGATCTTAGTCTGTTACTATAAGTCTATAATATATATTTGACGGTATTTTTCCTATACCACTCTTAATTTTGAAATATCACCTGAAGCCTACAACTATACCGGATTCAAAACAGTAGAATCCAAAATTAAACATGCAGTCTATTTATAATGTATAAGATTTAGTAGCTGCTGCTCTGGAGTGAGAATTTATGGCTGATAAAAGATAACTTCAGAATTAATTTTTGATATTTCAGTAGCCCGTTAAGGCCACCTTATATGCTGTAATTGCCTTAATTGCATTGGGAACATTCTATCGAACCGAGTCTGGAAACAGGATGGAGCGGCTGTCGTTCCGTTTGAAAAGTCGCAGTACTTTAGTCTTAGTGCTCTTTGTCATTCAGTTCCGAAAAGTTAACCTCTAACATTTTTTTCATCAAGCAATAGAATAGATTAAACCAACAAATGAAAAGACTTCGGAAAAAATGTTTTAAAAATTTTATTTCCTTCATAATTCCTTTCATATAACACTTTTAAAACTAACGGAGTCTCAGCGGAACCATCGCTGCGGCAGACGAAGCAACGCAAAAAAGATATCATAGAGGCAAGTCTATTGGACCAATTTGTTTCGATTTCCGCCAGTTAAGTATAATAACAGTTAGGGAAATAAAAGTATGGCGAGCTAGTTTGTTTCCACAACCAATTTTCATTATTTCTTTTCAAATTTTAGCAGCTCGTAGGAGTTTAAACAAACTATAGCTGTGTGTTTGTTCAGCGAAAACAATGGCGGCAAAAAATAGATTCTGTGAACGTGGCCGATATTTTAAGCATTAAATAATAAAAAGTTCGATCAGTGATTTGACTTTTGGCTTTTACAGTTTATCGTCTAAATGATATTGCTTCAGCATAGCGTGTTACGCCATTAAAGCCTCACTCATCTTGCTCAATTAATCTTGGTTGCGGTTACTAATAAACATTTGCATTTCTAAAGCTCTGCGAGTTTCAGGTGAGACCAAATCTTTTTCTGTTTAGAAGACAAATTCAGTGGCCAAAACAACAAAACTTTTTATACTACTCCATAACGCATTTTTTTACGATAACGATATTATTAATAGGATTTTCTTCTGTATAACAATATTCACACGACAGGAAAAACAGACATATTATTATAATATTCAGTCTTCAAGAGCGTTCTTATTAAAATATAAAACGTATCGATTGTTTTGAAAAAAAAACATATTCCAAATTTAAATTCTTAGAATTGCTTGTAAGCGTTTGAAAACATCCGAGAGATTCCGGTTCTTTATTATAAGAATAAGAAAAACTGTTAGAATGAAAATAATGAAGAAATTGCTTTTGTACTTGATACAACTTGAGCATATATTGAATATAATAAGACGAAAGTGCATTCATGTTTTATAATATATAGAAATTAAACGTTTCCAAAACTCCTCAAGTTGATAAAGTGAATTAAGGGCAGCAGTTGTTTTTAAGAAATGGAGCAGAAGTTCTCTGAAAAATCCAAAAGGTAAATTAAACAGTCCGAGTGTTTTTAATTTTAAAAAATCTAGCACTTGCTTTAAATTCACTTTCTATGACTCTTGTAACTGTGATATTAAATTATTTTCGGTTATTTTATACGGCTTTTAGCTGTTGAAAACTGTTTGCTTATTCTGTAGAGAAAAAAAAAACGAGCGGACACGATCGCTGACGTCAGTTTAATCTTGTTGTAAAATGATATGCACCTGCGATAGACTGAGATGGCTCATGTAGCTTCTATAAACAAATATCACAAAATGACTTTCTCCTAAACTTACTTCACTTGATCGACAGTAACTCATTTAGTTAGTGTGTCAGTTTGTTGAACGATTGTTTTATTTTCACCGGTTCTATCTTTGTTTACGGCTATGTGTTTTTGTCTGTTTTTAAATACTCAGGTTTTTGATTTGGCATACATGCGATGAATCTGCATATGGTAACACCGCCTTTGAACCAAAGTAAACTCGAATTTTGCCAAGGCGGCTTTAATTAAAGCAAAATACCAAAGCGAAGCTGCCGGAGTTTTTCCCGACCCTCTTTAAGCAACTGATGGTCATTTTATTAAGCTGTACTGTATAAATGAAGCGGCGAACCTGTAAAACGCCTTTGCTAGTGCCGCAGCCTGTTGTTTGTGCAAAGTTTAATGTGATATTTTTCCTACCACAATGGATCGACTTGCTTTATTTAGAGAACATAGTTATCGAATTTTTAAATTTCTTTGTTTTCAAAGGAAAGGCCCAGACAATCAGCTTAAATATTATGCTTTAGGTTTTTCTATCATACTTTGCAAAGGATTAAGAAAAAATGACCTCTCAGTAATATTCTAGATAGTTTTTTTTTTCAATATATCCCCTAAATCTACGATGACAAAAAATACCGTAAAGAACATGTCGATAAAAAAAATTTTTCCCCGTTTTATATTATAACTAGGGCAGCAATACCGGATACAAGGACTCTATAAAAATATAGTACTTCAAGTTCAGCAGATGGATACCTTAACTGAATTGAGAAACACTGTTTTCTAAGGTTTCTTTGTATGGAAACTTATTGCACCCGATATGACTGCGACTGTATATACCGGGAAGTCACCGGAAAATTGTAAATAGAGAAGCGATCATAAATGCTGGCGACTCGCTCTGAGTGGGAAGATAAAGTAAATATAATTATCAGTAGACCGTTTCCAATTTGCGGGAAGAAGTCGCATTTTTTGGACAAATTTTCTATTTAGGTGTGAATAAATTGTCGTGCCTCTTCTCGAGAAATATTTTTAACTTTACTTTTAAGTAAAATATTTATATGTTTATAAAGACTTTGGCTTTTTTCTGGCTTTATTTTCACCTTTTTCATGAATAAAAAAAATTAAATATCTAGCTCATATTTCAAAAAGCCATCTGCGTAGACCGCTTGATAATTCACTGCTTATTAATATAAATATCGACAAAACATACTAAACCGAGTAATTGGTCAATGGGGCAATTTCAATCTATTCTAAACTTCCGCAACAGTTTTCTTTCATTCGACATAAATGATCAGGTTGAAAAAAATTGCTTTAATCTCAATTTTATTGTCGTGTTTCGTGCCATAAACTCATCGGTGTACAGAGCAGCCGTCAAAAAGAACAAAAGGTAGGGTTGAAACGAGTGCTTTTTCATCTAGCCGGTTAAGCAAGATAAATTATTCTAGTTTCACCGATCGAGCTACCAGCTTAGTTTCACCTACTATCTTCTGATAAGATAGACCGGTTACTCGCCGGTGTACAGTCGGTAGAAAAAGACGAATTAAAAAATGGCAGAAAAGTTATGTTTCTATCAAAAGCGTACATACCAAAAACTGCGCCTTCCTGACAACTTAGTTTTGTTTTCTTTTTAACTCAAGATTTTAGAGCAGCTTACTAAGAAATATTTCCTATAAATGGCAAAGCCAAATTGATACCAACCGAAATAAAACATGAAAAAATGAAATTGAGCATTAACTTGAGAGGATAAAATTTCAAGATTATTAAGCATTTTAATTATATTAGCCCTCCTTTATTATAGCTTAAGTTAAGATTAAGTTAGAATATTGACACAGTTCAGCTTAAATGTTTCTAATAACTGTTTCAGTTCGAAAACTCAAATTGTGTTTTTCTTTGTAAAAATAATTGACTAAAATAATGAGCAGCTTAGCTAAGTGCCTTGATAAGGTGCCTGAAAATTTGTGGTATTGACTAATTAAAACGTTTGTTGTAAAAGATATTTGAAAGATGGAGGAAATATTAACTCGAGGTGTTACGAGTTTCATTATAATTGTAATTGATGGAAGATTCTTCCCAGAGAGAAATGAAAAAGGCAAAAATTTGCATATGAAGTTGAGTTTTCTTTGTTGTTTTAGGAGCCACTTAAAGAGAAGTAAGGACCGGGCCAAAGGTCGAACTACACATGTGCCGAACTTTTAAAAAGCTACAGAGGTAGATCAATAGAATTTGCTCATTTTTTAGCAATTAAGTTTGGCACATGTGCAGTTTAGTGTTTGGCCCAAGCGTAAATACTGCCTCTTGCACTTGACTTATAACCAACAAGATGCAAGCTACTGCACTTTGATCATGTATTGAAAAAATTGAACAGTCTTTATCTACACATTAGATATAACAGATACTTGGCAAATGTAAGACTTTTGACCAATGCACTATTTCCATAGAAACACGCATGCCAGTCGTTGGAGATAACGTTCATTTTGCTGTTATGGAAACAGTTTTAATGAATGGTATAAGAATACAAGAAACCTTAGTTTAAGCTTGATATTAACCCGGAAGCCAGTTGAAAAAATTCTTACGCTCTAACATGAAATATCACGGCACAAAAACGAAGATAATGTATGAAATAGTGCATTATTGTTTTTTCCCAAGCGTTAGAAAATAAAGTTATAGTTATTTAGTTCTTTTTAGCTGATTTATTTGATGTATTTTCACAACGTCATAAATGAAAGGCAAATGTCGTAGTGTCTCCAACTCTATTCCGTAGTTACTGTATATACTAACAACTCAAGACTGAATTTTGCTCTATTTCATTGTGCAAGATCTAGATAAGCATTTTATTCAATTTTTGCAAAAATAAACACATTTTAAAAAATTTAACTTCCCTTTGAATAGACTTTCCTACAGCTATGCATTGTAACTACCAAAGTGAACATTTAAGAACTTTTGACAATCAGCCATAATACTATGATTGGTGACGTGTCTGCTGACTTTTCTGCGCTATGATAACCCAGCAGGGTGTTTGTGCAGTATCATTCAGGTTCACACTCCATTTAGCTTCATATGGTGGCAGTTTGGACTTTAAATAATGTTTCCCCAATAAAAATTTGATTCACTTATATCGGAGCATTTTTTGACGCTATCAGTTCCTTTAACCATTTACCGCTAGTTGATTCTTCCCTTTAAGGCGAATGAATTCTCTTAAACTTTTCTACAAAAATCTATTTTTGTTTCAGAAACCTATTCATAGCTTCAGCAGCAGAAAAACCTCGATGAAAGCTTCGAGAAAATAAAAACTATAAAACAAAGAGAAACGGCTTTGTTTACTTCCTTATAAATCATTTGTAATTGTGTTTTAAACTTATCTCAGTTGCACTCACTACTGTTAAGGAATCTACATAACAATTACATAACGTTCAAAAGTCTACGGAACTACTACAGTCAATGAACGACGGCTTCTTCGTTGAAAGGAATTGGTCTTACTAACTTGAAATATATTTTAGAATCTTTCTTGTTATACATCGACATAAAGTAAGCTTGGCATTTGCACTTAAGTTTTTAATGGGCATTTAAAAAGATTTTCAGGCAAATCGAGGATGACAGAACGTAAAAGAAAAAAGTGAACTTTCTTTGCTTCCCCGAATATTCTGCTTATAATTAATTAGAATTCGAAAATAACACTCATCATTAGTGAAACATAATTAATGACGCAACTTATTTTTTCCGAGGCAATGCTAGAAAACGTAATAATGTTTTTAATCAAATCCAAGTTTAAAAATACAAATAAAAATTTGATTAGTTAGATTTGTTCATATGTCTTTCGTTTCGCGAATTCTAAATTGATCCTTTGCCAAATGGACTGTTCAGTTTAATTTGTCGTTTCTGATGTGTGAAACGCGCTAGGTTTTACTCCACAAACATTTCACGTTTAGTTTTGGCAGACAGTTTCTTGTCAGGCAGAGACAAAGAACTCGGATTTATGCAAGTGAAGGCATTTAAAAAATAAATGCGATAGTATGAGTCTGCGAGTCAACATTTAACGTTTCCTGTTGCAAACATAAATGGCCAAAAAATGCCAAAAAAGGGGGGAACATCCAAACCGATTCCGAATGAGGTGGCTGACAGTGATACAGCTGATCGTGTATATGGTGTTTTAATGAATTTCGTTATTGAGGCCTATAAATTGTATTTTACAGAAAACCGTTTGTTTATCAGCTCGGCATGCCCGTAAAAATAATATCACTTGTAATAGATATTCAACAGTGTTCCAAATGAGGGACAAGGATTTGTCCCACGTCAGTTGTAACGCTTGTGGGATGTGGCTGACGCATGCGCAGAACTTTAGATTTTAATCTTCCAGCCACAGCCCTCTGCTAACCCTCAGGCTCACTTTTATCTAAGAATAGATTCAAAGGGTAATACCCGCTACCCGTAATAATTGCTGCAAGCTATATTAGCACGTATATGTGTGGAATTTATGATTTTAATAGTTCAAAACACGACGAAATTGTCGATAGATGAGATACGCGTGGTACATTCGTTGGAAATATATCATGGTGTTAAAAAGATAATACGTGCCTTGAGTGCTCTTTTAATTGCATTGTGAATTACTAAGCATATATATATATACCACCGGGGAATTCTATTTAAGCTAGGAAATAAAACATTTTCTCCGTGCCTTTATAGCGTGATGAAAACCGAGGCGAAGGTTTGGGAGAATTCGAGACGCTGTCGAGCGTTTTCACCTGCTCGACAATTCAGTCTCACAGACTTTGCCGAGGTTTTCACCACGCTACGAAGGCACGGAGATAATAATTTACTACTTTTGAAAAACGTTATTTTCCGAATTAACAAAGAGAAAGACGATACGAAGCGCTTGTTGTTTTATTTCTGTCTATTTAGTTTTTTCTATCTAATTGTCAACTCTACGTAATTCAGTCCTTGGACTGCAATATAAATATTTTAATAAAACTATTTTAATATCTATCTCTCTTTTGCCATGAAACTGCAAATTCTCGCAACTTGGCGACAGCCAAGCGTCATTTTCGTGTTTCATTCGAAGGGATTGTTTTTTAATAACAAGCTACTGAATGGAAGAGTGAAATTAAATTTTCAAACTTTTATTTCTTGTGTCTTCAAGTTAGTCCACAGACACAACTACAGAATTCAATAACCATCTATGTATGTTTTTCTACAAATCCGAGAAAAGGTAACCGTACCAATGACTTTAAAAATCCTGGTCCCGGTTGCTCAAAAGCCAAATGGTGCTAATCCACGGTTCTGTTTTCTGCCTTCTACAGCTTGCTTTGCATGGGCTGGAATCTTGGGCCGGGTTGACTTGTTTGTTTTATTGGTAAATCTTAACAGTATTTTGTAAGCATCGCAAAGCTTTATCTATGAACAATTATTTTTTGAATTTTGTCTTAACCCAGGGTTAACTTAGTCGGGGTTTTAAGGACGGAACTGTGCGCTGCATTGTTTTCTCTCTATTGTCATTTTACAACAATAAAAGGAAATCATGATCTGCCTTAGTCGAGTATAACATCTTTACCTCTTTCGTAGTATATCAATACACTGTAAAAACTTGTAAATACGGGATTTATCAAGGGATGAGAAATTAATTACGTAAGCAGGTGAAACTGAGGGCCGGACTCCCACTTGTTATTTACTATACAGTTCAGCTCAGTGAGATGTCATGCACACTGCACTGCACGAACACTCTATATGCATATCAGTATGCTAATCGAGCTCGCATATTCTTCTTTCAGTATAATTTAGTTCAGGGAAAAACTGGAGAAGACAAAGCTACAACTCCATGCAATCTTTAAAAGATGGTTGAACGTCGAGAAGTGCAGATTATTTTATTCTATGATGTGTATACGGCTCCTTGTAAAACAGAAAAAGTTTTCTCCTTAAAGTATGATTATGGTTTCGCGTTTTACTGCTGCAAAATATTTTGTATAACTATTGATAACAATTACTTTTATGTACCTGCTGTGACCCATATTGCATGTTCTACCATCAAACTGGGAGAAAGAATGGACGTAAATGCGATTTTGAGTTTGAATCTAGTAGCAGCTTTGTTAGAGATATAATTGAAAAAGAAGGCGCGCTAATTAGTTTTGACTTCGTCGTTGCACGGTTAAACTGCCAACTAAGAACGTTAACGACGGATTTGTCTGAGACTATGGCAAGAAACTGAGGTAAAAGCGTAACTGAGCAGGAGGAATTTGTGCTAAGTCAAAGCCACAATATCGCCGGCTTAGTTTTCTTTTTTGAATAAACCACTCGCCTCTTAAACCTGTGCAATATTCCGGCTTAAAGCATAACTGAAAACGCTTTTCTGACCACATTGCTTTTCGCTGTATGAAAACCGAGGTAATTCCAGATAATTCTGTGTCATAGTTTTTATTCTTTAAATACGTTTTCCAGAGATCTTGAAGAGAATTTTTATGTACAACTAAAAAACGTTTATATCTGAATCGGTGTTTTATAACAAACTCGGAAAATAAACATCGGTAGCCGTAAAATTGGAAACAGAAAGTATCTTGATTAATATTTAAAGCGCGACTGAACTTTAAATTTACAAAACAAAAGTAGTAAAGTAAGATAGATTTTCACAAAAATGTAGCAAAAAACCCTTTCCAATCCGTCCGCCGTTTATCCGCGACATTATGGAGACTGGTTGCAGTGGTTCCTCTCACATCCCGGTTAGTTGGGTTTTGCCGGCCAATCATTGCATTGAATGAAACAGACTGAGCAGGGCTGAAAGGTCCAACATGCACTGAATTATTTAAAGTTATTTAACTATCGTGTTTTATGCATGAGTTTGATTTCTCCATTGAATTTCTCTATTTCAACTTAAATAACTTTTATGTTTGCTGAAAAGCGACCAAACTCATTTCTCTGTAATCTAGTTACGAATAAACAAGCACGTTTAGATGTTTCATAAAAGCAGCACAAAAATTGTTGGACGAACCTTATTAAAAAAATAGGTTGCAGTTTCCAAGGGATTAAAAATTCAATTTTGTTGTTTTATCTTTCTTGAGCAGCTAAACAAGCCGACAGTGATGATTGCTTTTTGCGTTGTAGAGCATTTTGTAACAGACATACGTAGGGTACAGTATAACCATACTTTTCTATGGGTTTACCGGTATAATAAACCACGCGTTGGAGCCGAAGGCGAGGGGTTTACAAACTTTTCGAGGGTTCTCACAGCATCCCAAGTGGTTTATTATCCAGTAAACCCATAGAAAATGATTTATTGCTTTTGTGAAATAACTTTAAAATAAATACAGAAACTATAAAAGGCGAGCGAAAATTTTAATTCGATCAAAATCTCAATTCTCCCGAGATTCGTTAACTCAAGCAAAACGGCCAATCGAAATGATTGTACAAACCAAATCCCAGCTCCCTGTTTAAACCGAATCACAATCAAATTGGCATCAAATTTTCGCAACACTGAAAAGTAACAATTCACTGAACAAAATTTACAATCTCTATAGACGGCAAAGTTTTCTGTTCAAACAAAAAAGGCCAGAAATCATAGCTGTTCCGGGGTCACACGTTCATGGCTTGTAAGCGTAGATCTGTTAGATGTCGGTTGACATTATCAATTTGACATGAAGAAAGCATGTGGCTGTTCTGTTGAGAAATGGCCGAATTAATGATGGAACTTGCAGCTGTTGTAGAGAAGACCTCATTTTATTACTCGGCGGCTTATCCAAAGTTGACTGGCAAAAAACAATTTTTAATTTTATCTTCATATATACCAAGTGCCACGAAAGGCAATTGCTTCATTTGCAAAGATGCTGAACGGACGGCATGTTGTGATAACTTTGGCGGTTCGACTTGTTGCCGGTGACCAGAAATACCATGAATTCACGATTTGTGAGACCAGAGACTTTGACCACAATGGGCACAAGGTAATTTTGAATGAAAGTAGACTTTTATTGTCTCGACAAAGCTTTATAATCACCTACGGCTCACTGTGTTGTCTTTTTACTTTATTTTACTTGCGATGTTTCGATAATAGTGTGTAGTTGTTCAGTTTGCATCAGTTCTGTAACTCGTCGGTACTTTTCTCTGATTATTTAAACAACATTTCATAAATCAGACACTCAAACTTGCTGTTGCATTTTCTTAAAATCTAAAAGCTGTCACTAATGTCAGCCTCTCTCAATGTACAATCAGATTCCATCAAGTCTAAGCTCTTCACATAATAATAACTTTACTAACAATAGTTAACAATTTGATCGCTTTCTAGCTGTGGTTTACCGGCACAATATGTCACAGTTATTTGACCAATCACCGCGCGCGTACTGTTTTAGTTATTTTATAGTTAAGCAATAAACCCTAGCGCGCTACAAATAAACACGTCCGGTTATTTTCTAAAGAGTCTTCATAGAACTTTGTAGTCAATAGGATGGCA
>JAOCPT020499521.1:0-12369 GCA_026546935.2 Palythoa grandiflora
GTTAGTATAGGTGTGATGCCCCGTTAGTATAGGTGTGATGCTCCGTTAGTATAGGTGTGATGCCCCATTAGTATAGGTGTGATGCCCCGTTAGTATAGGTGTGATGCTCCGTTAGTATAGGTGTGATGCCCTGTTAGTATAGGTTTGATGCCCCGTTAGTTAGCCTATATTTACTAGAGAGTGACTAAGCAAACTACAAAGACGTCTAGAATGCTGACTTGTTTCATGCTGGGTTTAATGTCACGGTAATAATCTTTTGTTTTAGGTGTAATGCCCCGTTAGTATAGGTGTCATGCTCCGTTAGTATAGGTATGATGCCCCGTTAGTATAGGTGTCATGCTCCGTTAGTATAAGTGTGATGCCCCGTTAGTATAGGTGTGATACCGTGTTAGTATAGGTGTGATGCCCTGTAAGTATAGGTGTGATGCCCTGTTAGTATAGGTGTGATGCCCCGTTAGTTAGTCTATATTTACTAGAGAGTGACTAAGCAAACTACAAAGACGTCTAGAATGCTGATTTGTTTCATATTGGGTTTAATGTTAGGGTTATGATCTTTTGTTCTAGGTGTGATGCCCCGTTAGTCTACTGGCCATGTGCTCACTTTCATCTCAAAGCCTTTTGTTATCTGTGGAGGGTCAATCTCATATCACAGTTGGGAGGGAGAGAGAACCATTCAACACTACTAACTATGGCTTTAAGAAACTTCCAACCATGCAAAATTTTATCTAATCAATAAGCTGTACTTTGATGAAATGTTATCAACGACATGGTAGTTTACCTCCCGAATCACCAAAGGCAAGAGCGTGAGAAGTAGACGAGATGTCAAATGTAGTACATATGCTGCCGTGTGTGTTCACTTGGTAGACAAACATTGATGACGGTGTAATGGGACCTCCAGGTTCCTGGAACTGCAGTTGTCCAGTCTTGAAATCAAAACAGAAATAAGACATTAATGTTTGACAACTATAAAACGTTGACCAGTCTTGAAGGAAATGGCATTGTTAGCCACGCAGCTACTGTATACTGAACACTCTGTTCGTGTTCTATGACCATTGAATTTCAAAAAGGCAGCTACATGCAAGAACTTATCATAGACTTGTGTCGAAATTAGTGGTAGTCCGCATACAAGTAAAAGTTATAGTGAAATATAATATGAAACGTCTCTTCAGACCTGTCCAAGTGTCTAGTAAAATACTGAATAGCCCTAACCCTAACTACTAACCAACGCACATATTTAATATATTTATGCTTCCATTCCAAATCAGGTTCTCTCGTTACAAACATCCCGGGTTCGAATCCCGGCTCAGCCGAAAGTTGAACATTTGTGTGACCTTTTCTGTCAAAGTTGACTCAGCTTTCCATCCTCCCGAGGTCGGTAAAGTGAGTACCAGCTTCTGCTGGGGGCTAACCTGTCATGGATTAGTGTCCCGCCCAAGGGGGAGTCAATTACTCTTATCCGCTTAACATTACAGAAACCGGAGATAAGCACCGGCTCCAATGGGCCACTTAGGCTTGTAAAAGAGTTTAGCTTTAGCTTTTAGCTTTAGCTTTTAGCTATCACATCACTGCCGTTATTGTCAACACCATCAATAATGCCATCATCATCATGATTTAAACTATCACTGCTATCTTTATTGTTATCATTATCAGTTGGATAATTTTTTAACTTGGACACTGTGAGTAATGAAATTAGACTCTCGTTATTTCTGACCCTTGTGTCTTTTCGTTTCTTGTCTCTTTATCCTTTTGTCTTCTCTGCTTTTTATCTTTTTCATACACTTGTTTGTTTGTTTTTCTGACACATTTTTATCCCTTTATTTCCTTTGTAATCGTTGTTTACACTACTATATAACCACCTCTCTACTTATCTCCAACACACTTTACTCCGACGAAGGACTATAGTCTGAAACGTCAGTCTAATTTCATTACTCACGGTGTCCAAGTTAAAAAATCATCCAACTGTTTCTATAGAAACACCGACGCAGCATCCGATTTTATAACGTTATCATTATCAATTTCATAATTTACAATATTTAGCATTGTCTACCATTCTATATATATCAGTAAATTATTTAGGACTCTCTGACAAATCCAGTAAAATAATGTTAAATACCTGTGACAGTACAGCCAACCGTGAAGAAAAGGCGGGTACAAATTTCAACATCCAAGGCTCAATGGAAACCTAAACGGGAATTCGAATGCCATTAAATGCACATTACATGTATGCAGCAGATACGTGTTAATATAAAAGATAGGTGACAGATTGAAGATAAGATCTTGCCGTTTATTGCTCTCGCCCGCCATCGCTCACATAAAATTGATCTGAGAAGAGTGATTAATCACTCGCCTACTCGCAACAGCATGGTTGGATCAGGAGTAAGATTTCTGCCTTCCAGCCACAAGGTCCTTGGTTTAAACCCCAACACCAAACTCTAATGCACTATGTAGATGGGGTGAACATACCTGTAAGGGAGGCAGTGCCCTTAAAGTTCGGACATCATAAACCATTAAGAGTCTGTCAGCTGTCATGTGACCAACCCTATATTATTATAAAAAAAAATTAAGTCATCTGTTAGCCTATTATTATTATCAAGTCCACTAACACTACTGCAACTGGAGATAACCTTATTTGTACGAATTTTTGCAGGCACTTAATTTCAAGAAATCGGAACAGACATATTTCATGGGCATTACTTTTCAAGTTTTTTCAGAAAAATAAATTTAAGGGCATTAAATTTAGCGAAGTTTGTCAAAAGACACAGATTTAGCAGAACGTTTGAAATGTTCTCACAAAAGAAACAACCCTCGTGATCGCTATGCCATAGCCGCTTATTAGCGCCTTCATGCATGGCTTGCTGACTCTTGGTCACATACCCAGAAAAATCTCTAGGCCTACATGCTTTCTTCTTAAATTATGAGGAGTTGCTTTCGCTGACGTCACAGATACGAAGCAAAGAAGATCACCACTTATGCAAGAGGGACTTGAAATTTCATTAAAAGTTGTGAATGAAATGGAAGCCACAGCAAAGAATAGACTGATTATTGATAAATACAAAGATCTACTGTTGGCAAATTATAAAGAGCCAGGCATAATTGGCCTCTTTGATGACTGTATGAAACATGTTTCAAAAGAGCCACAAGAAGAAGAAATGAGTGATTTGGATGAGAGTGCTGAAGTAGAAGATAAATAAAGAATGATAAAAATTACTGTGTGTACCTATAACCCATTTAATTATTGACTTATTATGCAATTATAGAATTGTATTAAACTTCGCGTGTTTTATTTTTTGTGTAAACTTTTTTTCGCGGTTCTTTAATTTCGAAAATGCAAAATTAAAGACTCGCGAAAAATAATTAGTACGAATAAGGTAGTGCCAGCTCCAATGGGCCACATTGTGGCTATAGTTTATATATCATAGTACAAACCTTGATGAAAACCCACAGGTCACAAGCTGATTCCCAGAAACATCAAAGTCTGACAGAGTCCCAGAATGGGCATCAAAAACATGCTCAGTTTTCAGAGTAGATGGGTCCCTCAAAGTAACCTGGAAAAAGGTTAATTCTTGGTTGATTAATACAAACAACTTCAAATCAAGGTCTCAGAATTTTGTATTTATGAGTCAGAACCTCTGATGAATATTCTTGTATCTCCTGTACAAGAGTTAAAACATCTTTGTAGCTCATAATTTTATACGAAATCACAAGTTCCTGTTTTTGTTATACTGAGGAAGGAGAGTATATCCAAAAACGTTTTAGCAGGTTTTAGCAAGTTTTATAATTAACAAGTTTTTACATTATTTTACAATAATTTAAAATTTTTAAGCCTGAATGGCACAAAAAAAGACAGTAACTCATGAGTCAAAACTTCAATTTGTTATTCTGCATACAATATTACACTTCAACTGTACAGATTGATCTTTCTTCAGAATTCAGAATCTATTTAATAATATTTCTCCTGTTTCAGCAATGACCTTAGGAAAGCTCGGGAGGTTGGGATGGGGGGGGGGGGGTACTCATGAAAAAAAGTGATGAGGGGTTCGGTCTCAGAGCTCCCCAAGAAACAAAATAATGTAGAAAGAGCAGAGGCTTATGATCAACTGTATTATGACTGAATTGCATATTCCATTCCATAGCTAAGGTTACAGACATCGCATGACCTGTCTGAGCTGTAAAAAGTGGCCTGGGGTAGAGTTCAACAAAATCAATGGCAATTATCACTCATGAATAGGAAAAACATTTATTAAGGTTGTAGAACATTAACCCAATCTTCTTAAATTTTTAGTTCAGGGAAAAAAACCGCAGAGTAGCACATCACTCAATGCTTTGTGGAGAGAACTCCCAGTTTGAACAATTTTTGGGGGTTTTAAGGTGTGATAACCCATGTTTCAAAACCATCATAACAACATCAAACTTTAATGTTTGAGATCCCATAGCCCAGTGGTAGAACACCCGAATCATGTGCTGAGTGGAAGTTCATGTAATCCATTCCCATCTGGGGCCTGCATAATATTCCTTGAGTGTCCTATCTGCATATCATATACAGTGTGGTTGGTACAGTGGTATGATCTCTGCCTTCCAGCCACAACGTCCCACATTCAAACCCCGGCTTTGCCGGACATAGAGCACTTAATATGTGACCTTCTTTATGCAAATATGTTACTGCTTTCCATCCTTATGAGATTAGTAAAATGAGTACCAGCCCTAGCTAGGGGCTAGCCTGCGATGATTTGTGTTTATCCGTCCAGAAGCAATTGATGACTCTCATCCATTTGACACTTTAGGCTATGTTTACGCAGTACCGGTCAAAAATTTTACGGTCAAAAAATTGAACAGTACAATCATACTGTTTACACGGAACCATCTTTTTTCTTACACGAAAATATGTTTCGTTTACACTGAGGACCGGTTGTTTGAGATCGTACACAGAGTCCGCGTTTTTTTTTGTCAGCCATTCACCACGTGAACATGCGCAAATCAATCCTCCACAGCAAAGTAGCGGAGCAACCTCGTCAAACCTCAAACTGTTCAAAAATTTACACGGTTGAAGTGTTTACACGGTACCGATCGTCTTTTTGACAGCACCAGACAAAAAATTGACCTTGATTATTTTGCAGGACAAAAATTTGTTCGGCAAGCCGGTCAAATATTTGTATGGTTCGACTGGAGATAAGCACTGGCTTCAATGGGCCACATGGGCTCATAAAAGTATTTAGCCAGCTCTAGATCTATGCAAAAATTTCATATTAATTTGTGTACTTAACATTTTTCTTTTATTATTAATTGCTCTTTTCTTAAAAGCAATTCAATAATAAATTCCACTTTTTTTCTATTTTACTATGCATACCTTCCCAGCTGTATCTCCACAGCATACATAACGTTGCGACCATTTTAACACAACAATTCCTGGTTCTGAGTCAGTCTGAAGCACAACACAAATTATTCAAATGATCTTTTATCCATAGTAGTTGTAGGAAGAAACCAGACAGCTTAAACTGTAACTACCAAATGAATTAACATTTAATAAACCATCAATTATGAATATTTGATCTGAACTCTGATGAATCTAAAAATTGTTTTAGTACAATATACTGTATATAACATAATTAAAGATAAGTAAGCTGTAAAAATTATATAAAATATACTTGATACATCTTTGCCAAGACTTGGGTTCTTTCTCTAATTTTATAAACAGCTTTAAAAGTCATGGCTCAGTATTGGAAATCTTGTATTTCATAGACTCATTTTCTTCAGCTGAGGTTTTACTGAAACGAGGTGTAACTGGGATTGTGGTGTTGCAGTTAATGGGCTACTGCATTTTCCTTGTAGATTTGTATGACTGTTTCATATTTAAACTAGAGCATTATTTACATTGAGTTTCATATACCATACTTGTACTTGGAACTTAGTCCATTTTCACTTGAATCTCTCTTGGTTTTTGATTATTTTGGTTTCTGTTTTCAGCGCACAATATATAACAGTTTTCACAAATCAAACAATAATTATAGCATAACAAAATTCACAGAGAGAAAAATCTATATTTTTGTAAAACTGTGATGCAGTATAAATATTTTATTAGACATTTACTTGGCGTTTTCAAGTCCTTATTATGTCCCATCTAAAAACTTAAGACTTGCTACACATGTTTCTTTTAATGTACAACCTTCATGGTTATTGGGTTCCAACTTACATGGACCTCCTTGGTAACCTTGCCTCGACTGAGGTCAACCTCCAGCATGGTGCCCTGGTGACCAGCAACTAACAATGAGGAGTTATCTTTTTGTAGCATGCATTGTAGGTCTGTGACATTTGGCCCACTAAATAAATAAACAAGCCATTGATAACTTTTGATAACTGTTGGACAAAAGTACAGTTTAGTTAAGACACTTTACTAAAGAGTTGAATAACCCCGGCAGGGCTACTCCCTATATTGGTATGATATGGATGCTCGTTGTACTTTTTGGGGGTCAAAATTGGCAATTTGGTATTTTTCAGGGGTTTTCAGAGAAAAATCAAAGTTATTTTATTGAAACGGTAATTTTTTGGGGTGCAAAAACAAAACGACTGAGTCTTATCTTTTCGGTTCTTTCTGCTCTTATTAAAATCATCCAAAACAAAACTAAACAATATGCTATAAGGTATTTTTTAGGGTCACAAAATTTTTATGCTTTGGTATTTTCTAGGGTATTTTTTTATATTTCCTGACGAGCAACCCTATCCTTTTTGTCCCAAAGTACCCCCCCCCCCTTCCCCCAGGTGAATAACACTCAGTTTCTGTTTGGTAAAATAGGGAATATACAATAGGTCTGTTGTGACAAAATTAAGAAGAAACTGACATATCTTTCTCAGGCAGAGCTTTACTACCTTAAATTAAATATAGGAAGTCCTTCTCTGGCAGTGAAGCGAATCCCACTACTGGTCAACGATAAGATTCCTCTGTCAATAGCTGTGAGATGACGAACTTCTTCATGATGAGCTTTGAATGAAGTATATCTCTGGAGCTCTGTACCATAGTAGGAAGTCAAATGGCCCTAATGAATCAGTTACACTTTTGTCATTAATAATCAATAATGATAACACTTTAAATTGATCAATATCAATAAAAAATTATAATGTAATGTTTACTGATTATTATCATCATGTAACATCTCTAAATTGATATCCATTGATAACAATTCCTTACGCTATGTGTATTGTTAGTAAAAGTCTTGTTGCTCAACAAAAAGGTGATTAAAGTTAATTATCAAATTTCCAACCTCGAATGTTGCATTTCTCACATTGTGACTGGTTAACTCAATCTCGGTTATCAGCTCATATACCGAATGACCTTATATGGAAAGTGTTGCCAAGCTGAAAAATTTGTGCAGGAAGCGTAGCTGAGAAAATTTTAAGTATCGAAGGTTTCAGAAAGCTCATTTAAATTTAATTAAACAATTATTCCATTTGCGCTTGTTGGATATGAGATGATTTATAGCCAACTCGACGCTTCCCGCCTCGTTGGCTATTTATCATCTCATATCCAATGCGCGCTCCTGGAATAATTGTTAAATAATTATACTTTAATTTCATGACCTGATATTGACCTATGATGATGTCATGATAGCAGGTCTCAGGACTACGGCAGCCAACTAGCTTCAGACTACTAGAAATTCAGTTTCAACTGGTAGGTTTTTGATTTCCACTGGCCACTTTGGCTGGTGAACAAAATGAAATAAATTGATCGAACAAGTTTCTGTATTTATCAACAAAAAAAATATTGTTATTCTTTTTTTCATTCTACAGAGATTTCTACTAAGACAATTAGAATACTCAATCTCATTTTCTAACGGTAATTAATAGAATGACTGAGGCTTCGCCCTCATCATCCTATTAGCCAATGGAAAATACGAGCTCGTATTCTAAATGTTAAATATATCCAGTAATATTTTACTGAATGTGCTACTGCAAAATACCTCATTCTCTGCTTTAATTCCGTACCTTCACAAGAGTAACTCACATTCGCGAGGCTACTAGGCAATTTACATATATAACAATATTTGTTTATGACTGTACATATTTATAATCAGATTTTATGTACTTGTATTTTATGTACCTAAAGAGTTCAGAAGAATGGGACATGTAGGCAAACAGCTGTAGTATTCTGGGATAACCATAGCACGAAAGTTTATTGAAAGAAAATGCATACAACTATCCTTTGTTTCACAAATTTAATTTTGCAAAATCTGAACTCACCGACTGGTTTCCTGCCCAAACTAATTCCTGAAAAGGATCTATCAATACAGCAGAAATCCCAACGTGATCCCTTCCATGATTGTAAATACTACGTATTTCTTGAAACTCTTCCTTCATCCCGTGTCCTACTCCAAGCTCCATCTTTTTTTCGAACATTTCGAATCAAAATAAAACTCATCGAAAAGGCCAGCGGTAAACCGCTTCTGGGCAAGCGCGTTATTTCTCAACCCAGTTTTTCAGACTGACACAAAAAAAACGCGGGAAATTTTCAAGATGGCGGCTCCTTCAATAAGAAGATTGGATGAAACTGTTGTTAACCGAATTGCGGCAGGTGAAGTAATCCAAAGACCTGCAAATGCTCTAAAAGAAATGTTAGAAAACAGCTTAGATGCAAAATCAACTATGATTACAGTTACCGTCAAGTCAGGAGGTCTGAAGTTATTGCAAATTCAAGACAACGGCTGTGGAATTAGAAAAGAAGATATGTTTATTGTTTGCGAGAGATTCACGACAAGCAAGCTAAACAAGTTTGAGGATTTATCAAGTATCAGTACATATGGTTTTCGCGGGGAGGCTCTCGCTAGCATTAGCCATGTTGCGCACGTCTCGATAACAACAAGAACTGCAGACTCAAACTGTGCTTTCAAAGCCAGCTATTCTGATGGCAAACTTATTTCTCCTCGTCCGGGACAACCAGCAGAGCCTAAACCATGTGCAGGCAACAGAGGAACACAGATCACTGTGGAAGATTTGTTCTACAATGTCTCCACAAGACGTAAAGCATTGAAAAGTCCTGGAGAAGAGTATGCCAAAGTGATGGATGTTGTCAGTAAGTATGCCATTCACAACTCGGGAGTTGCGTTCAATTTGAAAAAACACGGAGAAAATATGGCAAGTGTTAGGACCACTACAACTGCTACTGTTGTTGATAATATCCGCTCCATATATGGACCATCAGTTGCTAAGGAACTCTTGGAAGTCAGCATTGAAAACAAGAAATACTCATTCAAAATGCACGCCCATATCTCCAATGCAAACTATTCAGTGAAGAAATTAATATTTTTGCTGTTTATAAATCATAGACTTGTTGACTCATCTGCGTTGCGGAAGGCAATCCAGACTGTGTATGAAGCATACCTCCCGAAAGGTACGCAGCCTTTTGTCTACATGAGTCTGGAGATTGCACCTGCCAATGTAGATGTGAATGTTCACCCGACCAAACATGAAGTTCACTTCCTTCACGAGGATTCAATTCTTGAAGCAATACAAAGGTCAGTAGAGGAAAAACTACTTGGTGCAAATGAATCAAGAACCTACTTCACCCAGGCTCTTTTGCCTAATGCTCCACTTCCTGAGCTTGACAACCTTGGTGGTAAGAATCAAGATTATATAAGTTGTGGTTATAGCTCATTTTTTTCTACACTAAAGTTTTGGTAAAGATTAGGTACAATGGTATTGGTGCTAAAAAGTGTTTCATTTTGACTTTGCATTTTATTTGCATACGATTTACCAGTAGCTAAGCGGTTAGAGCATCCGACTAGAACACGGAGGGTCGTCGATTCAAATCCCATCTGGGGCTTGGATTTTTTTCAGAGTTCTCCTTGTCTATAATATCATGAATTTCTCATTTCAGATTTCAGATTTTTAGGAAAAATTCTACAAAAATAGTCTATTCAATCCTGTTGGGTGAGGTACACCCATATTTGCATTGTGTTGGGTAAGGCTAGCTAAGCTAAATCCATTTACGAGCCAAAGGTATTGGTGGCCGATTGAAGCCGGTGTTTATCTCTGGTTTCTGTGTGTTAAGTGGATGAGAGTCATTGACTCCCTCTGAACAGGGCTTTAATCCATCATAGGTTAGCCCCTAGCAGAAGCTGAAACTAATTATGGGCCTTTGTTGTATGATATTATTGTGATTTTATAGATTCATGCAGCAGCGACAAGACAACCAGCAATGGCATGGCAAGAGTATATGATCATCAACTTGTTCGCACAGACAATAGGGAACAAACTCTTCATGCATTTCTACCACCAGGTGACAGCGGCCACAACAACAGCTTCAAATCTATTAGGTCAGTGTAAAAAATTTTGCTAGCTATAGTATCTAAATCCTTTTAAAATCCCATTGGAGCTGATGCCATTTCCAGCTTCAAATCTTTTTGAAACCTTGTTAACTTAGCAAATTTACGTTTTTTATCTGAAGTAGAGACATTTCAGCAAATGAGGATTTGGCACAGTCGTCCCAGGTCACAGATGCTGAAGTTACTAAGGAGAAGGGTGACAAACACAATTATGCTGTGAATGCTGATAGTGCAGTTAAAGAAAAAACAAGTGAAGTAAATAGTGATTTTGTTGACCACAAAACTTCAGGTGAGTGTAGTGTAGTCTCTATAGAGCGATATTCCCAGGATATTTCTAAGACTGGTCAAGGAGTGGTTGCTACCAAGTGCAACTATATTATGTACTTTTACCATCAGCACAGGATAGGCTGGAAACAAGATTGGTGCCCAATGCATTTTGGGAGCAATTCACAATGATATTGCAAAATGATATTTTTTATTGAAAAAAGGCAAATTATGTCATAGTTCAAAAGGCAGAAAAATAGGAATCAAATAAAAAGTACAGGGAAAGTTTTGAAAAAAGAGGCTGATCTGTTTTTAATATAACATTTTTTTTTAGTCAGATAAATTTTGACCAGTAATTATTTGCAGTTCCCAAAGCTTATGCTAATTGCAAATAATGTAGATAAACAAATTATCATCGCAGTGGGAATTTGTAAAAGCTGACGTTTCTCTGACGAAGGGCTAACGCTGGAAACATCAGCTTTTACAAATTCCCACAGCGATGATAATTTGTTTATCTACATTACTTGAAGTTTGTATCTACTCGCCAACGCATCGAATAGTTTTTTTAAAAACTATTTACTGAAAGTCTTATGCTGATTGGGTTGATTTTTAAGTGAAGTGGCAGGTATTTAGCTAAGTTGCTTTCAACTTTTACCAAGTAAAAACAACGAAGAAGGCCACTTTGCTGTGGAGAACACTGCTAAGTGCACACAGCTGTTTTTTTTGAAAACAGAAAAAAATTAGGAAAGAAAAGATTGATTTCATTCATCCCCCAAAATATGCAAAACCTTTTCTCATTGCTTGCAAAAATTAATTACAGTGTCTTTGCTATTAGCTATTGTGTGCTGCATTCCCTTGTGGCAGATCTTTTCAATATCCCAAAATAAAAATTTCATATACATCCATATATAATATATTATGTGTCTTTTTCTTGTCAGATGGCAAGCGTCAAAAGCTGAGCCATTCCGTATCACATGAAAGACATAGTATCTCAGCTAAAAGTGACTACTACAGAGAAATTCGTCTGACAAGTGTGTTAAACCTGCGTAAAGTCATTGACCAAGCTGCACACAGAGGGCTGAAAGAATTGTTTGAAGATCACAAGTTTGTGGGATGTGTAAATCAATCCCTGGCACTCATTCAGCACAGCACAAAGTTGTATCTAGCCAATGTGACAAGCCTAAGCAGAGAGCTGTTCTATCAAATTTTGTTATTTAAATTTGGAAACCTTGGATTTTTAAGGTCTGTAGAAAGCAATTAACCATATTTTTATGTTGACTGAATTACTTCAGCAGCATTTGTAAATAAGTCATCTCTTCAGCTAAATAATAATAACAACAACAATAATAATAACAACTATAATTATAATAATAATTATATTTTAATAATAGTCTTTTTTATCAAAATGTTTACCAGCAATAAAATACTGCAGCATCAGAACATTTCACAAGAAAAATAATAGAAAAATTTACATAACTATGCTAACTTTCTTAATATTAAAAAATAAATTAAGATAGACATTTATTTATAACAGTATTGTTAAAGTATAAGATTATAACTTCGATCCTGTGCCTATACAAATACCATTTCTTTATCCCCTCACTTAAAATACGCAAACCTCCCACCCCATCCCCATACCATACACACACAGGCATACACGCCAACAAACACACACACACAGTTTACATAACCTAACCTTCCCTTACCCACCCCCAGCATGGTACAAGTACTTGAGTTTGCATTCTTCTTGACCCTGCCCTTCGCTCATTCTAAACATAGTTTTTTTTAGGAGGGG
>JAOCPT020499600.1:0-12367 GCA_026546935.2 Palythoa grandiflora
AATACAATACAATACAATACAATACAATACAATACAATACAATACAATACAATACATTACAATACAATACAATACAATAATTTATTTGCATTTCCTTTTGAAATAAGGTTACAAGAGATCTCTATATGTATAGTCTTTTTTTATAATAAAATATTAAGTAATTTTGAAATTTGTCTATATAGTTTAGGAAGGAAATGCCTAGTGCCAAAATAAACCCTAAGGTTTTCGAGTTTAGGCCTAGGCTTGCTATGTTGTAATTTTTGTAGCTTACACTCACACAACTGTTTAGCGAAGGCAAAATGAAATGAAATAGGAAAAAAAAGCGAAGAAAGAGCAAAAATGCATACAAAAAAGCAAGTAGCGCTACAGCAATAAAGCAGCTATAAAACTATAAAAAAAGAGAGAGAAGAAGGAGAATCCTATTTTGAAATTATCTTTAAAAGTAAGATTGCTTGCTTACATATGATCTAGAAACCTAGGTACACTGAGCAAAAAATGCTGTGTTCTTTATTTCTTGTTCGAAATAGTTATGTGAATACAAGCAAATTAAAGAACAAAGCGTCTTGCCCTTATTTTGAGCAAACTCAGGTGCAAACAAAACATTGTTTTGGTTGTGGATCCTCGAGCAGGCGCTCAGCAGCGCTTTTCGTTTTCTTGACAGTTATCATTTATAAGCAAAGAGCGAAGTGCGACACCCCAAGTGTCTTTCATCATCATCATCATTTCTTTGTGCAGTGCAAACTGGTCGAGCACACTCTCAACATTGAGTTCTTTTTCCTAGTTTTAGTTTTTAAAATTTAATTAAAATGGTGTTTTCATCACGAAATCTTGGTTGCGTACAAGTAAAATGTTAAAAATAGAAACAATTATATTGCTAAGAATTTCAAAATTTTCTGGTCACTTCAAGTACGCACGTGCATAATTATATGCGTATAAGGCGCTACGCCCTGTTACGGTGGAATCGGAGCCAAGCAAGGAAATTTCTCTTATATAGGGTAAGATTTAGTTAATGGAAACAGTTACAGAATAAGTAACAGAATAGTCATAATTGAATCTAGTTAAAGAATTTCAGTATGACCGACAAAATGCTAGCAGACGACGTAAAACTGAGTGAATTGAAAAATGAAAATTAAATTTTTTATCAAAATTATTTTGAAATTAATATAAACTGAGAAAGTCATCAATGAAATGATAAAAAGGACCAGACTTTTGATCAGTCTGGAAAGATCTTTTTAGACTTTAATTTCCTTTGGTGATAATATTTGAGAGATTTTTTTTTCTCAAACGTAATAAAAGTAATAAGATTGATCGCAGTTTAATGAGAAAAAACTACATGTATAATTAAAGTTTATGAAGATTCAAGAAGTTTTGAGAGTTTATTGGCACAGGGCAGGTGGCTTTAATTATAATTCCAGCTTGTTTAACTTCGATGTTGAAATTAATCTCTAGCTCTTAAAAAGCTGAGAATTAAAATGAATCATTTCGTGTATGCCAAACGACAGCCGAGCCTAATGAGTTGTCGTCAGTTCTGCTTTATTTTCACTCCGGGCGATGTGCTTCTCCTGCTCTTGTCGAAAATGTTCATTTATTTCTAATTAATTAATACCCACAGCTAGAACTGATTAGATTGTTCACAGGTCCCAATTTAAATTTTCAATTTAATTTTGTGACCCAACCGTTAGACGCACCGTCTTTTTACAAAGCTTTATAGATTGAACAAAGACTCTATCAAAACATAATATACTGCTTACAAATTTTCATCACGAAGGCTTTGGCTCAATACAAATTAAAACTTGCAGTCTAGCAGGCTAGTCTCAATTTAATATATCGTAAAAATGATTGAATGCATGGATTCTTTGTGCTTTAAAAATTTGCTAACTAAACTGACACACCAATCCCCATTGTTGACGTATGTGTAAGATATTTTTCGAAAAGATTTTACTAAATCATAAGTGGTGCATGCATTTTCAAAATAAACTGGTAAGTTATTGGATTCGAAAGGAAATCAATTAAAAAAGATGAAAATTACAAAATCAAAACAATTCCTAAGCATGTCATGTCAGCTTAAATCTTTACGTTCTGCTGCGAAGTGCAGAAAGTCGAGAAATTCGCGATCAGTAGTCACCGATTGCTAACTCTGGCAAATTTCGCAACATTGATGTATTTTTGCTGTAATAACACCTTTTTCATGTTTTTTCTTAATTAGAAGTTGTCGAAAAATGCGTTTGGACTGTTTTAAAAGTTTGCCCTTCACGCAATTTATTTTGCTACAGCATTAATTGTTAGTACTTTAAAGTTCTGTTGAAGGATCTTTAACTTATATCACGATAACCTCCAGCTATATATAATACTTGAATATAAAGAGTTAAGTGAACCAGGTTTGAACAATTTTTTTTTCATTTTCTACCAGCATTCAACCTTATTTAGTACTCAGTCGAAGAAACTACGCATTTTTGAAGTCCAACATGGATGCTTTAAGCGACTTTTGCTTGACATGTTTAGTTGTCGTTGCAACATCGTAGTGTATCGAGTAGACCTGTTGTATTTTGCTTTCCCTCTTAATGGTTATCACCTTCCTTTTCAGAGTTAATGAGAATTGGCTATTAATAAGTGATAATTATTGCTTAGTTCGTATCTCACCTTTGTGTTGTAGATTCTAACGTCGCTTGAGGTTTTCTATGTTCGACAGTTTTTTCAAGATTTCTTCTTTCGGACAAAAACGCAAACTTAGTACCCGTATGCAAATCCGCTCGCCAATCATTACTGATTATTTCAAATGTTGACTTTTGTTATCCGACATAAATCACCGCCTTCTGCTTTTGTCTGGAAGAGAAAGTGTAGCCTGCCTAAGAATGAATGACAGAATATTTTTCGCCAATTTAAAAAAAAACCGACCGAACCAAAATAACCCGTAGTCAGTGCTAATTGGCACATTGTTATGGGAAAGAGGCTTAATTTCGCGTTATTAAGACACCGTGGAACTTTGCTTTTCTGATGAACAATAGCATTGGATTTCACATTTTGATAGCATTTTGACAGCTTGAATAAGGACTTTCTAAAGCAGAAAAAAGCACTAAGTAAATATTTCAGCAATTTAAACTTACTTTCGTCATTGCGCAAGTGAAATTTACAAATTGACCGGAAAACTAGAGCAGACTGACTTGTCCTGAAAAACAGCATTTAGTTGGATTATGAGTAAATCTTACTTATAATTTAAAGCTTAAAAAGTCGAAAAGAAACAAAAAGAAAAATCCGAAAAGAAGTTTGTGTAAATTGTAGGGCCAAATTGGTACTGTAACTAAAATGAACTGTCAAATATGCGCGGGAAAAACTTTATCACGCTGAACACCTAAACGTAACTAACCCAAAGTTTCAAATTTAGCTGATTATCTTGTTACAGTCTACTGAAGTATTTCCCGGGGAAAATTTCCCGCGATCGTTACCGAATGAGTCAGTGAGAGCAACAGAGGTTAGCAGAAAAAGACTTCGTGTTGTTTTTCAGTCTTCAGTATATTTTTGTAAAAAGGTTAAAATTAATTGCTGAAGAGCGAGCTGCACCATCAGATAAGATTGTGTAGCTGTCATTCCAGAGAGAATATTAAATCGAATAAATTACACTTGCCAAATACCTTTTTAGTCATTATTTTTTCGAAATAACTTTCTTTCAGTTATTTTACAGGCCTATATTCATAGTTGACCGCGGGCCCTATGAAGCTGTTTTATAAGCAACTATAATTTGGCGTTGAAATATATACAATACATGTGGCATTTTTAAGCTATAAGGCACAGATATAAAATTAATGCTCAACAAATCTAAGAACTTGATTGACACTGAAATTCTGAAGTCAATTTCTGATTTAGTATCAATTTTCTCAAACGTCAACAACTATAGGTTTTTAAAAACACTTCTAAAATTTTGCTCTGTATAGCTAAAGCTGACTAGTCAGAACCAACATCTATTAGTATTGCATGGAGGCGCAATCGAATTTAACTGGTTGATATCAATTGTGATTTTATTTATTTTCGAATAGTACATTTAAAAGTTTGCAGATGCTTATTAGTTTTTATATGAAAAAATATATAAAAAAGTTGAGGCTCGAGTTGCCTTAAAATTTCCAGACAAATATCCACGTCTTTCTTCAAACACTCCGTCTTTAAGTTAGCTACGGTACACCTACGGAGAAAAGCCGCATGCGCACATCCACTGATCAATGTATACGAGAAGGCACAACAGTAACCGTGGACAGGATTGAATTTAAAGACCGTGTTTATACACGAGGCAATTCTTTCAGCAACATATACAATGCAATGCTGACGATAATGAAGAATTGCAAGTTACTGTAAGATGTCAGACGAGGGCAATTTTTTCTCAAGTCGCTATGATCTTGTTCGTTTCCGGATCCTGCGATAAAACGAGATAAATCAGCGGTTTCATGTTAATGAATAGATTTGATTGGCTGTTCACCTGGTTTGCGACAGTTGTCGTTGTGAAGCAAATTGCCCATGCAGTACATGTTACACGCAGCAACTGGCTTCGCAACGTTGCGAAAAGTTGAAGATTGTTCAACTTTTTCCGCAACTTGCAACGTTGCGTTGCCAGTCGGACAGAAAGATGTTACAAGCATAGTTTTGTTAGCAACTTGCGACGCAGTATCATTGCGTTGCAAGTTGCTGAAAAAATTTGAAGTAATGTAGATAAACAAATTATCATCGCCGTGGGAATTTGTAACAGCTGACGTTTCAAGCGTTAGCCCTTCGTCAGAGCATCTGAAAAAGCTGAGAAAATGAAGAGTTTATATAGGTACAGAAATGCAAATAGTGAAAGGCCATTGGTCAAAACTAATAATCAGACGAATGAAAAACGCTCATTAATACCATTAGGAGCCAAGGTACCGAGTTTGAAAATAAGGTTTTGTTCCTTTCTTTTGCGCGACTCATTAGAGCCATTGTGAAGAGTAATGCCGCTAATTTGCATGTTGCGAAAAGAATGTGTTTGCGTGTGCGGAACAAGAAACGGACAAGTTTTGCACTGTTTACGCGGGCATATAAAAGTACCTGGTTCGCTGGTAGGTAGCAAAGCACTTCTGACAAGATAATTCTGCAAATTTTTGTCACATTTGAACAAAACTAGTGGAGGTTGGGAAGAAATGTTAGCTGTTTCCGGATGGGACTTCAAAATTCTGAAATTACGAAGAATATTGTTTACAGTATGTTAACATTATTCTTCGTAATTTCAGAATTTTGCAGTCCCTCCCGGAAACAGCGATTTTGCAGTCCGATCCGGAAACAGCTAACATTTTTTCCCAACTTGTCCGTTTATTGTTCCTCACACTCAAATTACCGGCTCTACTTACACATTTGCGGTATCTGACCATTTTATTTGTACCAGTAGTAATTTGATTTATTGTATCACTTGTTCAGCCTGTCAAAAACTTTACATCAGAGAAACGGGCAGAAAACTAGGTGATCGATTTGTGGAACATTTAAGAGATGTTCAAACAAATAATCTTTCACTGTCTAAACCAGTCGCGCAGCATTTTAATATCCCAGGACATTCTTTTCGCAACGTGCAAATTAGCGGCATTACTCTTCACAATAGCTCTAATGAGTCGCGTAAAAAAAGGAACAAAAACTTATTTTCAAATTCCCTCCTTTCCTCGGATTACTAGTAAAAAGACCCTACCAGCTTATGTCTGGGAAAATTGCCTTTAATCAGGGAAAAATCAGAGAATTTTGTTTTCATGGTAGAGTTGGAACCCAGTGTTAGTCATATCTTTTCTACATCTATACTTACCTTCCTCAGGTGTTGTCACATTTGCTGAATCATTGGGAGCACTTTCCTCTTGGCGCTGGTTCGTCGAGGCTTGATAGCTACATTGGAGAGCATGAAGACAACCCGAGTGCAGACTGTGACGAGGTGTCACCAGCAATCTTTACCTCTCCTAATCTTCAGGTAACATAATCAGAGCTAAGAGTAACTTCGTAAAATGAAGCTAATATCAATGTAGCAGTGAAGTGATGCGTAAAAATTCTTTGCTGCAGAAACTTTGAATATTGTTCAGGTATAAAATGTCTGTTCGAAAGTCGTAACGTAAATGTGGCTATTTGTGAAACCCTAATGACCGACGTAATGCACTAGTATTTTTAGTTTTCATTGTGTTATATATACCTCTTATTAACTGAGTGTGAGGTCCATACCGGAGGTTATGAACTTCGAACTGACCAATTAGAGCACGCTGAATTATTCAGCTATTTGATAAAAGTTTATAGAAAACAAATACATCAAGAAGTTCATTATGCAATGTGTACATCTTTTTAAAACACGCATTTTTTAACACAGCTTGCTTTCATGCCATTGGACCATTTGAAATAAATTGTATAACTTCATGCTTAGTAGAGATAGCAGAGTTCTTGAGTTCAGTTTCATTGAGAATGTCTGTTATATAAAAAAACTGTGGCTTGTGTTGATCTTTCTTTTTCTCAGAGAGCTCCGCTATGTTATTCACCAAAAAAATGCGGACTAAACCGTAAAAACGATCTTGATCTAGGATGAGAACGTAATAACGTTGCAGCTTTTTGTACCACTTTTCCAGCAATGGAGAGTAAGACGTTTTTAGTAACACAATTGCTCAAATTATGGTTTAATGCAATTCGTATAATTTTTTTTTTCAGTTTTGTGTGCTGAATGACAGTATGTTGGTATCATTGGTTGAAATTCCTTGTGAGGTAAGATGAGTGTGGTAAAATTCCTAGCGAGGTAAGATGAGTGTGCTAATATTCCTTGTGAGGTATGATGGGTGTGGTAAAATTCCTTGTAAGATTAGTATGATTAAATGCCTTGTGAGGTAAGATGAGTGTGGTAAAATTCCTTGCGAGGTAAGATCAGTATGTTAAAACCAGATTAGTGTCATAAAATTAGTATAGTATTGTGAGACAGAATTACTTGTTAAATACCTGAACTTTACAGAGTGAGTAGCTTGTGGCTAAATGAGCTGAAACTGAGACCATGAGACTCGTGTTTGAAAACAGTGATAGTCAGCTCGCACTCTGGCGACCCAAAAACGATTTGTTGATTTAAGTACTTCATGAACAAATACTGTTTTAAGAATGAAAATCCAAACCTTGCTACCTTTAGCTTCGAGACATAGTTTTTTTTATGTTTGAGTTTTAATTGATTTATTACAATGTAACAATGTAACAAGATGGCAAGCCCTTTTTTAGTGCAATGAATTTAATTTTATCAGTGATTTTTGAGTAGCTTAAAGGAATCTAAGCATATCTGCATAAAGACAGTGAGCATTTGCCTTGTTCGCATTTGCCGTGTTCGCATTTGCCTTGTTCGCATTTGCCTTGTTCGCATTTGCCTTGTTCGCATTTGCCTTGTTCGCATTTGCCTTGTTCGCATTAAAACGAATACTTTACAGTAAGTGAAGACAAGAGGTAGTCTACGATGTAAATATATAAATATATATTCAACTGGAATGAAAGTAACCGATGTAAATTTTCTCATGATGCAAGTGGGTAAACTTGCTTTATATGCTTTCATTTGAAATGACTTGATAATAATTTTCAAAGTAAGAGCACGCGACACCAGTGGTCAGAATAGATCACATGGTATTCGCTAGCAGGGCAAATATCAGTGAACAAACATGAACAAGTCAGACTTTTAAACAGTTCAGCGTCTCAAACAGCAAAGAACTCTACAAAATTTGCCTTCTTTGGCTTGATCTGCCCGCCACCTGCTCGGCAAGAAGTTTATTGTTGAATCATAAAATATAGCTTGATACAAAAGGGGAAGACGAGGTTTAAGCCATTATTTCGTCGATAGATAAGGCAGACTGGAAACTTTATGCATTGCGCTTAGCTGATCCCTCATGCCCGATTAACTACACATTTCCAAGAAAAAAGCAAACAAAGTACTTAATAAGAAATAGTAATACGATTAATCCAAAAGTTGACACAGAAGATTCAGGATTTAAATAGGCTGATTTTTAAGTATAACATTCAGCGAATTATATGTTATTTATACGTATTTGTTAGCGTTTAATAATAATGATAATCTCTAGGGATTGCAGAATAAGTCTTGACTTTGATACAAAATTAATAAGGAAAACAAACACACACAACTTCCTTACTTACAAAGCAACATTTCGACATCGTTCAATGTCGTTATCAAGCAAGGTAAATTTTGTTGTGACAGAGCATATATACGGTTCAATTAACAATTAGATTATGAGCTCGACTATCGTGCGATAGAAATCGAGCGCGAATAATTTAATTGTTTTAGTAGAAATCTACTAGTCGTTCAAAAAATAGGCTGTCAATTTTATTGAATTATCCAAATCGTCTTCACTCACACTTTGAAACCTCGAAGGAGCGGCCGCCATTTTGTTGACATTCGCTACCCACTGTCTATCACCAAATAGATATTGGGTAGGGTAGCCAATCAGAGAACGGCATTGGTAATAGAACGCTAGTAAATTTATAATAATAGACAATAGAACAGTACAATACAATACATCACTATAGAGTAAAAAAATTTTCAATAAACAAAACAAGTAAATAGATAGTTTGCTCGTAAAAAGAATATTTAGTTGACATACAGAACAGCTATGTAAATAGTTTTGCTCGTACAGAGTCAGACTGGTGTTAGCTCCTTTATGTAAAACATCTCGTATGTGAGATAGTCACTTAGACATTTTGTTTAGTATTGTAACTTATTATATGTGATTTATCCTAAGAAATTTTATGTCGTCTTTGAAAACAACTTGTTACTTTTACTCTCAGAGTCGAGAAGGTGAATTTAGTGAAGAAGATCCGGTAGGGGCCAAGACTCAAGTGAGAATTGTGACACGAGACATGAGCGGCAAGCATGCGTGGGATTTCACCTTGTTCTATAGCCCTAACTCCAAAACAGAAGTCTCACAATCTCCCTTTGATGGTAGGACATCAGCAAACCTTGAAACCAATGAAATACTACTTGTTAGAGATAGTCTTTGTATTGCATTGTATTGTAAGCAATCAAAAGTTGTATGATTCTATATTGTCCGATGTGTCCTACCCAATCCAATCCAAAGAACATACAAAAGTCCTGGCCTCTGATTAGCTAGTGTTCTAAAATTCATCATAAATACACTAAAATAGTGTCATTTTCTTAAAAGATGCACCGAGTCCTAGAATAAGGATTATTAAATGGAGGCACTGGTACTCTTCAACATGGCAACTTCATGGCAACTTCAATTTCCAAATGCATGATAAGCAAAATTGAAGCAATATTTTGTCATCTTATTAAAAATAGGCTTTGTGTTAAGAAACATATCATTTATACAGGTGTTTAAGAGTTTTTTTAAAATTCGGAATATTTGTAGGTGTTATCACAAAAGAAGAGGAGGACACACTTGTAGATTCTGAGAAATGCAGAAAAAGTTCTGATCGGAGGAAACTTGCTCACAGTCCACTGAAGGCAATGAAAAGTGGTAGCGCTCTTTCTCCTGATAGATTGGATGAAGTAAGTAGGAGTTGCTAAATGTTTTCTGTGGTAAAGTTGTTTACAGGTACTTCTCAAACTCTCCAAACACTCGAAAACAATAAAGGCATGGGGCCGTAGGTCTTGTACTTTCATCAGTTTTCTCTTGTTTGGAAACCCCGATGAAACACTTGCACTCGTTTTTGAAATATTATTTCATTCCTCCTCGCTCGGTACCTTCCTCCATTCTTCGTTCGTTCGTTTCCTCCTTCCTTCCCTCCTTCCCTTCATCCTTCCCTCCCTCCTTTTTTCGTTTCTCCCTTCCTTTCCTTCTTTCCTCCTTTCCTCCTTCCTCCCTTCCATCCTTTCCACCTTCCTTTCCTCCTTCCTCTGACTCTTCCTTCCTTCACTCCTTCCCTTCATCCTTCCCTCCCTCCTGTTTTCGTTTCTCCCTCCTTTTTCGTTCCTCCCTTCCTTTTTCTTCAGAAAGCAGCTGGGATGGAACGATCTGGAGACCATAAGGCAGAAACATACCGCTCTTCTAATGTACAAAACCGTTAATAAGAAAGCTCCAGATTAGCTCTCCGATTTACTTATGAGCAGTAATTAACAATTAGATTATGAGGTCGAGAATTCTATCGCGCGATAGAAATGGAGAGCGAGAAATTGGGAGAGTTTTAATAGAAATCTACTAGTCATTCCAAAAAGAGGCTGTCAATTTTATTGAATACATCGAAATTTTATTTGAAACCTCGAAGGAGTGGCCGCCATTTTGTTTACAATCGCTACCCACTATCTATTACCGAATAGATAGTGGGTAGGGTAGCCAACCAGAGAACAGCATTGGTAATAAAACGCTAGTAGATTTATACTAACAATGATTATGATCTGAGAGGGAAAGAAAACAGACTACTATTGCCCAAATTTAGAACCGAGTTTGCAATGAGAAATTGCTTTTCTTTACTGGGGCAAAAGTATGGAATTCGATTCCATTCAATATTACGTCTGCCTCTAGTCTTTCCCTTTTTAAAAAGAATATTAATCATCATCAACATCATCATCATCATCATCTCTTTCTCTTTCTTTCTGACTTTCTCTGTTTTCTCTCTTTCGCTCTTTCTCTTTTTCTTTTTTTCTTCTTTCATTTGTTCATTCTTTCTTTTTCACATCCTACGTACCCCCTCTCCTTCTTTTCTTTTGTATCTCCTGACAAGTTTTTACATTTGTGAACGGTTACGGTTTAAGGTCCTAGGGTATATTGGAAGCACAAGTAAGGAGTGCATAATCTTCCCTGATCTGGCGCTGAACGAGCCACAACCCACACCTGAGAACCTAGATGATGCAATGCAGTTATCTGTGATGGATGCCGTTTTGGAACAACATGATGTCGAGCAGAACTTTGTGGGTGGTGAAGGCACAGACGTCAAGTGAGTTTAAACTAAAAAAGGATTAGTGCAATTCGCAGAGGGATTAGTTATTTGCTTTCCCAGCGTATTGCTCTTCGTTTACCTTAATTTCCAACAGTGAAATTGCTTAACTCGCACCATTCAACCATAGATAAGAATTTGGGTTTTCATTGTAGGTTGCTTTTTTGTTGTCGTTGATAAATATAAGTTTTATGAACTGCGAAGTTTTACTATGAAATATTTACCCTATGCTAGACTAAGTGTAGATCTTAGATAAGAAGAGTGGAAAAGGAGTTCTCAGTGACCATTAACAAATATTAAGGAGTGCAATTATACATTTACAACAGTTTAGCTTGATCATTTTCTTCTGTAGTGTGCCTGCCAACAAGGTTCAGCCGCCAGTATATGTTGAGTCAGCCTCACCTTTCCAGCTGGGACGGTGTCTGATCAGTGAGGTCGGACTGCTGACATGGGAGAAGAGGTAAATTCGATTAGTAGCGCATTGGTTTTCTCTAGCGTAAAGGGTTAAATGACTTTCTGTTATGTAGTCTGACACGGTTTTAAAGGTTGTATCTTTCATTGTTGATTTAATCAAGCAGGACGTCATACAAGATTACATTTGAAGACACATGGAGCTTAGACTTTTCTTTAACATGTACATCAGACACTGTTGTGACTATTTTGGTCGTGTATGCGACTAACTGTTGACTTTTGTGACTAAAAAATATACAGTTAGGTGCACAATGTGCTACAACGAAATCTGAAATATATGATCTCATTATTACCGAGTGCAATCCTACTAACTGAAAGATTTAGAGGCGTTAAAAATATTTTAATGGTAAAATTATAATTGTTAAAAAAATGATTAAATATAACATACAGTTTTCAATGCTAACCATTTACAAAAACAATGGCCGTACGATGTCAGTAGTTTTATTACTTTCTAAATGCAACCATTCACCAACCAAATTTAGTGAAAATTCCCAGTTGCAAAATGTAATGTTATGTAAGTTAAAACACTCTGTCATTGACTTTGAGAGACACGCATATTGTATTGGATCCACAGTTAATTATTTTCATATAATCAAATAAAAGGACCTATTGAGTTGCACTGCAGCTCTGTGTATCTTTTAATCTAGTGTGGTGTTAAGCAGTGTATGTACTTTTTTTGAAATTCTTCTAAATGTTTATGAAACAAATAAGCATAGAGCCCTGTAAACTCTAACCGCATTTGGCTGGCTTAATTTAAACATTTCAGAAAGCAAAGGACGCTGTGAGAGAGCAATAATTGTTTGCTGGGAATCTTATCTATGTTTCAAGTGATTACTATAAGTCTATATACATATATCTAGCGCGTTAACAGGAAAAGGGTCTCCTCATGGAACCAAGATGAAAAATCACTTTAGGTGTTAATTTACATAAACACAATGATATAATTATTATTGTTTCTATTTTTTTGGCATCCGCGTAATCTCCATTGATTGAAAATAATCAC